>VDFB02141732.1:0-11231 GCA_007258455.2 Sequoia sempervirens
ATTTCAATAAAGCATTTTAATTTGATTTTGATGCTAGTGGGACAACAATAGGTGCTGTTCTTGACTCAAGAGGGAAGACCAATAGCACTGAATGATGCCAAAAGAAGATATTCAATTTATGAACAAGAGTTTTATGTCATTGTGTAGGCATTGAAGAAGTGGGGGCTTTATGATTTGTAATTATGTCAAATATTTTTAGAAATTTATAAATCACTAAATTTCCTGCATGCTACTTGATTAATCAAGTGATAATCAAGAGGGAAGGAAATGTTGCACAAAATAGAGTAAAAGCAGACTAAAATATGAGAAATTTCAAACTACAACACCCAAAGTTTATTGTGGAAAACCCTGGAGTGCAGAAAAAGCCAATTATTAGCAGTAATTGTGTGTCTGCTGAATCTATTAGATTCAAAACAAGTACAGTAAATGGATACAACAGTTTGTTGTTCTGATTACACTTACCAAGTTGTTAATTCTTCATATGATTGAGTTTTTCAAATTCTATTATTTACAAGACTCCAATGAGCCTTTGATAATTTGCAATGCATTCCCCATGCCCTTTTGTAGATGCTGAAAGGTCCTAGTCATCCCTTGAAAGGTCTTCTCACCTAGAATTTGAAGAGACAGGTTTGTATGTTAATTTTTGCTTCTGTTGTTTATGTTGTGACAGAAATGCTGTATTGTGCAGATCGGTGCTTTCATAACTGCCTGTTTAGAACTTGCAGTTTTGAAACTGCCCCTTCATGGGGACTGACGGTTTTATTGCCACAGGAAGGGGCTATGAAACGACGTCTTCAGGGAAACCAGCTTTATTATAACCGCTGCCTATGGGAACCAATAGTTTTGTTCTGCCAGATTTTGTGGTCTGTTTTACAATCTGAAATTCTGCAAAAACTTCATTCTATTGAATTACAAACATTCTTGGATCCTTATCGATCACACACAAAGAGGCTTTTGGTCCTGCAAAAGCTTAAGGAGATTGATGATTCCAAAATCGACACACTTTTAGCATGTTCTTATCTCTCTTTTTCTATCCTTTTCACCAGCGTTTTTTGCTACTTTCGATCCATTTCATCTCAGAGCATACTAACGCTGCTATGATATAATTTCTTAGAGATATGGACTTTAGCAGTTTTTGAGGAGAAAATAGTAGGAAATAGAAAATACTTACAAACCGTTTCCACATGTGATTAACTGGGTGGTTGTACTTCCTTCTTTATCATCCTTTAGTTGCTTCAGGAAAGTTTACCGTGGCTTCTGTGACTTAATAAAGGCCCGTTAGGGCTATTTACTTGAAGAAGAGCTAAATAATAGGTGCAGTATTTACAGGAAGAAGGGACATTTTGTCTGAGAGACATATGATTGTCTTGCAGCTGTTGCAGGATGACTTATGACTGCTACAGGACCATGCGACAGAAAATGGTGATAGCACAAAATAATTGCTGACATGTTGAAACTGTCCACAACCCATTTCAACTGCCTTTAAAGCTCGCCCTTGATTATCCTTATATAAGGAATAAAGCTATTGCTGTAATGTAACAATATTAGAGTTTGTTGTTATTGGCTGATTTCACAAAATGAGCAACAAACTGTCATTATCTTATTCAGTTTTCTCCTTTCTACTATAAATAAAGCCATGGGCTAAGCACAAGATGTTAATTTTAGGACCAGAAATGAATTAAGCAGAAATAAAACAAATATGAACAATAGAACACAGCATATACCCTGGGAAAACCCTCCTTCTTGAGGGAGAAAAACCCAACCACAAATATATCACTTATATTTTGAATGGAAGAGCAGAATTCTGCTTTACAACTTGGCCAAACACTAGGCCGATCTGATGCAATGATAATAGCACCTCTCTAGATGCAAATATACCAGCAACAATGAATATCGATCTCCTTGAAGCAAATATCAATCTGCTGAATGAATGCGAACTCCTGCTTGAAGTATGCGAACTTGTCTTGATAATATAATTGATGATATAAGAATGAGCATCTGGGACCGGGTGTGGGACGGAACATCAGGCTCAGGGTATACTTTTGTTTAACGGTCCAGCCTCAATAAAAAATAGAGCGTATGAGTATTTTGAAATAGGGCGTCCTGTTGAAGTCCAGTGTTCGGTATTGCTGATTGTTCCGGTGCAGGAGGGAGAGAACTCCCGCCTTCACAACATCAACTCCTCTTAGCTGGGAATTTAAATGCTCCATATCATCTATGCTCGCGGAGTCTCACCGACCTGAAGCCGCCACGATGGCTACGCACTATTTGTGGAGAAGTTCATCCTAAAGTCTCTCGGCGACCTCGTCATCAGTCACTCAACATAGCGTCACCGCCGGCTATACAGGTGGGAAAGAACCATACCGTACGCCATTGCCCATCCAGTCGCCTGGCGTAGATGTAAAATCGTAGATCTCGGCGGCGTCCACCATGGCTACTCCCGTATTGGAAAACCACAAGTTCAAAGGTTTATCAAGGATTATATACGTGGTGTTGTCGTGGAGTCGTTTCGGCATCCACCATGGCTACTCCCATGTGCGGAAAGAACCACATCTCCGTCTCAGAGATGGACAAGGGCTTTCACCTCATATTTCTCCGTCTCAGAGAAATATGCATTATAGCAAATAGCAAAGATCACTGACGCTGAGTCTCCCTCTCAACAAGGGAAACATTCTCCACAACTCCAAGCTTGTCTCGAAAATGTGCAAACTTCACTCTGGAGAGAGGCTTGGTGAGAATATCAGTCGTCTGATCATCAGTGCAAATAAACTTGAGTTGAATTGCTTTCCGTAGAACTATATCTTTGATATAATGATATTTGATCTCCACATGTTTTGTCCTGTCATGAAACATTGGATTGACAGAGAGCTTCACACAACTTTGATTGTCACAATGAATCATAGTCGGCTCCAATGTTTGCCCAAACAAACCTGCAAGGAGCTTTCGAAGCCACATTGCTTCTCGAGCTGCTGCACATGCTGCAATATATTCAGCCTCTGCAGTGCTTAGTGCCACAAAAGTTTGCTTCCTGCTACACCAAGAAATCATGGTAGACCCCAAACTGAAGCAACATCCAGAGGTGCTCTTCCTATCAGCTACACTCCCGGCCCAATCAGAATCAGAATAGCCTTGTAACTTTAGATCTTCACAGGAAGTATATCTCAAGCCATATCCTACTGTGCCACGCAAGTATCTCAAGATATGCTTTGCTGCAACTAGATGAATTTTCCTTGGTTCACACATGAACTGATTGAGGGCACTCACCGCATAGCAAATGTCTGGTCTAGTATTGACTAAGTACATCAACGATCCAATCAAATGTCTGTACATGGTAGGGTCTACCAAATCTGAACTAGCTGCAGACTCACTCAACTTCTTCAAATTTGTTTCCATCGGTGTAGACATGGACTTGCAGTCCATCATCCCAAATCTCTTCAAGATATCTATGGTGTATTTCCCTTAATTTAGAATAATCTCATTGGGTCTTTGCCACACTTCTAGTCCTAGAAAGTAATGCATAAGACCTAGATCCTTCATCTCAAACTCGGAGGCTAACTCTTTCTTGCATTTTACAGTGAGATATTCTGCTCCAGTAAGAAATAAATCATCAACATAAAGAACCAATATTAATGCCTAACCATCAACTACCTTGAAGTAAAAATTGGAATCTGCATCATTCTTGGAGAATCCCAAGCTCATCAAGTATCAATCAATCCTTTCATACCAAGCACGAGGTGCCTGCTTAAGGCCGTACAATGCCTTCTTCAATCTGCATACGTGAGACTCCTTCCCATGAATCACAAAACCATCTGGTTGCTCAATGTAAACTTCTTCAATTTCGCCATTAAGAAATGCAGTCTTTACGTTCATTTGATGTAGCTTCCAGCCTTTAGCAGATGCAATAGCTATAATAGTCTTGATAGATGTATATCGGGCAACAGGAGCAAATGTCTCCTCATAATCTATTCCCTCCTTTTGAGAGAATCCTCTTGCCACAAATCTTGCTTTGTACTTCTCAATGCTCCCATCAACTGCATGCTTGATTTTGAAAAGCCACTTGGAAGACACAACTGATTTCCCTTCAGGTCTTGGTACAACATCCCAAACATCATTCTTGATAATAGACTTATTCTTTTGTCATAGCATCTCTCCATACCTGCTGATCAGATGCCTCCTCAAAACTGGAAGGCTTAGACTCGATGATGTGACTCATCAATGCTACATAGCCTGGAAACTTCTGCGGTCTCTTGCTTTCTCTAAATGTGCCTCGAGGAGCTGCATACTTCTCTGCCTCTTGCATAGTTTGTCTAGCCCATAGAGGTCTCTTTCAACCTATAGCAATATCTCTTGGACCATCAGTAGGATGTATGGGATCAACTGGATCACTAGACTCTTCTGGTTCAGTAGACTCCCTCTGAATCTCTGGAGTATGATCTGGAGAAATGTCCATATCCTGAGGTGTCTCTTGTTCTTCACTGTCTATCTCCATATAAGATCCTTTAGATCTTTTGAAGGCTACTTCCTCTTCAAAAGAGACATCCCTGCTGATCCCAATCTGTTTCTGTCCTAGAATGTAGATCCTGAAGGCCTTTGAGGACTCATTTTAACCCACAAATATTCCTTTCTTGCTTGATGGTTCTAACTTAGATCTTTTATCCTTAGGCATGTGAATATAAACAGGACAACCAAAAATTCTTAAATGAGTGACCTCAGGTTTCACACCTGTGAAGGCTTCTTCAAGAGTCATGTTTTCTAATATTCTATGAGGGCTTCGGTTCTGAATATACACTGCAGTTTTGTAAGCTTCTACCCAAAGGAATATTACACAGGTAATTGGTAAATAATCGATGTATTAACAATGAGCAAGACGCTCATTAAATAGTTTACAAGATTTACAAAAACTGGAAAGTTTCTAAAAAGAAACTTCAGATAAGATCGGAGACGATCTTATCATTATCTTACAATAATTTACAATATTGAGCATTAATAAATAAATAATAAACATTATTTTAATACCCTCCCTTAATGCTCAATCTATCAACTACACCAAGATGCCCCCTGAATTTTACAAACTTATCTGTACTGAGCGACTTGGTGAGAATATTGCAGCATCGATCCTCTGTCGGAACATATGACAGCCCCGAGCTGATCGTCTTCAACCCGGCTTAGAATGGAAATGGCCGATTGAGTTTCCACACGCTTGGTTGGATTCATGGAAGACCCAGTTCTGGCAGGATTTGAGAACTCCGCGAGTTATCACGCGAGAACAAAGTGGGACTTTTGCTGAGATATTGCATATCTGCAAGCATCCGGCGAAGCCAAACTGCCTCACATGCTGCTTTTACTGCTCCCCGATACTCTGCTTCTGTCGAGGAGAGAGCCACTGCCTGCTGCTTCTTACTAGTCCATGTGGCTGCACCGGATCCCAAACTGAACACATACCCAGATGTTGATTTCCTGTCATCAATTGAACGCCCAATAAAGTCGAACCCGAGTTTGGGATGCATTGACTTTCCGGTGTACAAGAGTCCATCGAGGTGCCGCTTCATAATGCGGCCTGGCTTTGCTACCCGATGATGTCGATAGCAGAACATCGCCAGGCGATATGTAGCTCCTTTGCAAAGCTCAAATCGGGTCTAGTAGCGACAAGATAAGATGAGAACGCCTACTAGTTGCTGAACAATGTTTTCATCTACCGCAATTGAATCGGACTTAGCTGACATCTTAAGTCCTTTTTCCATGGGTGTAGAGGCAGGTTTGCAATCCTGCATGCGGAACTTATCCAGAAGACTTCGAGCATATTTGGACTGGGAGATGAAAATGCTGCTCTCTGTCTGCCAAACCTCAACACCTAAACAATAATGTAGGAGGCCCAAGTCTGTCATGTCAAAAATTTTGCACAAGTCCTATTTGATCTCAGTGATCAAATGTGCCGAACTGCCAGTAATGATCAAGTCATCCACGTAGACAACAAGAAGCAAGATCTCATTACCAGTATTCTTGACATACAGGTTTGAGTCAGATGGACTCCTCTGAAAGCCATGATCTGTGAGGTACGTGTCAATTTTTATGTACCAAGCCCGAGGAGCCTGTTTTAGGCCATAGAGTGCTTTGACCAATCTACACACCTTCTGTTCTTGACCAACAACTTTGAAACCGGGAGGCTGCATCATGTATACTTCCTCCTTCAACTCACCGTTGAGGAAAGCACTCTTCACATCCATCTGATGGACCTTCCAACCAAATTGGGCTGCTAAGGCAAGGACAAGCCGTATGGTACTCATTTTGGCTGTAGGAGCAAAGGTCTCCTCATAGTCAATGCCTTCTTTTTGTGAGAACCCCCATGCAACCAGACGAGCTTTGTACTTGTCAAGGGTTCCGTCAGCTTTGTATTTCACCTTGTACACCCATTTGCAGCTAATGGGCTTCTTCCCTGGAGGAAGATTGGAAAGGACCCAAGTGTGATTCTTCTGAAGACTCTGGTATTATGATTCCATCGCCTTTTCCCACTCAGGTATCCCTTTTGCCTCTGAATATGTCTGAGGCTCATAAACACTGTGAATGTTGGCCATGAGAGCAAAATTCACTGTAGACTGCTGTTTGCTCTTGTTTCTGGATGATCTACCCTCAATGAGCTCATCAGCACGAAGATCGCTGATAGTCTTAGCCCACCATTTCGGTCAGAGAGTAGATGTGCCAACATCAGATGCAACAGGAGGAGCTGGATCTGGTTGTGGATCTGGAACAGGTTCAGCAGGGGGATGTTCATTATCATCTGGAGGAAACTCAGGTTGAGCATCATCAAAGACTAGGTCTTCGTCATCCCTCCCATCAGGTGGACCTAACGGAAGTCGGACACTCATATCAGGAGCCTGTAGAGGCTGATCCTCTGAATGCTGAACAGGTGAAGAAGAGTGAAATGGACCTCGTTCCTCATCAAAGACAACATCTCAACTGAAGATAAGACGATCAGTGCCTATATCAATTAGCCTATATGCCTTGTGGTTGTCACTGTACCTTGTGAACATGAGTTTCTGGCTCTTGGAGTCTAGCTTAGTGCGCTTGGCCTCTGGAATCCAAACATACACAAGGGAGCCAAAAACTTTCAAATGACTGATCCTAGGTTTGCGACCAGACCAAACTTCCTCAGGAGTCTTCCCCTTAACAGCATGAGTGGGTGACTGTGGAGATGGGGCCCGATGTATTGAGCGCCGCCCAAAAACTTGGTAGAACACTCACGTGTTGCAATGGGCGAAACCATCTCAACAATCGTACGATTGTGCCGCTCTACAACACTGTTTTGCTGAGGAGTGTAAGGTGTGGTCAACTGACGTTTTATCCCATGAGTATCATAGAAGCTGGAGAATGCACTAGAACAGAATTCCTCCCCCATTATCTGACCTAAGAGTGATGAGACAAGAACTGGACTCTTTTTCAACCAAGACCTTAAACTTCTGAAATACATTAAAAACTTCTGATTTTTGCTTAAGAAAGTACACCCACATTTTCCTACTATAATCATCAACAAAGAGAAGAAAGTACTTGCAACCAGTTACAAAAGAAGTAGACATGGGGCCACAAATATAGGCATGTGAACTAATTGAAATTTTAGAAGCCGCCAAGAGTGCGCCATCCTTGAGCGATTGTCGCGTCTTTTGCTTCCGGCGGTAAAGCACCACAAGCATACGTCGCGAGTCGAGATGTCGAGGGTAAACCATCTACAAGTCCTCAGAGCAAGGTAGAGAGATGGTGCGTTCAAGTGCGGGTACATGATGCCAAAAGACTAGTGACTGACTGAATTTCGGCTGCCAAGGTTTAACTCACGGAGAATCACCGGTGTCCACAAGCACAGCCAAAGGCCATGATCCTCTATCCCAAAGGCCATGCGTTGTGCGAGACTCACGATCAGCAATTGAACATCGTGCCCGGTGAACACCACATCCATGCAGGGAGAATGCCACATTATCGTGAGAGAGAAGGTCAGGCTCGATATAGGGTACATAGCCTGCGTTGAGAATATGAGATCCCACTCATGGGGCCAGACACGAGCGGTGCGTACCCGACAAGCTGTGTATTCCTCACCTCCTCAAAAATCACTGAGTCAGTGCAAGGGGAAAAGTCTGTGAACGAGTCACGCCTATGTGAGAAATGACGCGAGGCACCAGAATCTATGTACCAAGCAGAGGATTTGACATGGTCTGCGGGCCTTTTTGCCATGAGTGCATAAAAGGCAGATTCCTTCTGCTCTGAGTGCTCGGCGACATTCGCTTTCTGCTGAAACCCTCCCTACTTCTTTTGCTCAGAAGCCAAACGAGCACGGCAATCCTTCTTGATGTGGCCAAATTTATGACAGTAGTTACACTGAACATTTCTCTTCTTTGGACTGGTCTGACTGGAGCCTTTCTGCTGTGAAGGCTGACCTTTTCCTTGATGCTTCGGATGGGTTTTAGCTGCAAAAGCCTGCTCTGTGAAGGATGATGATTCACTGCTACCGAATTGTTGTCTCCAGCGATCCTGCTGCAACAGGATAGTGCACAAATTCGGAAACTTGAGATCAACATTAGCGGACGTAATGTTGAGAGTCTCTATGAAGTGTTCATAGGACTTTGGTAGACTCTTCAGGGTGATCACGACCATGTCTTCCTCCATTTTCCGACCAATCGCCTCCAACTGATCTCTGATCTCCTGGATTTTATTCAGGTGCGCTTGCAGAGTTGTCTTCTCATCCATCATGATAGAAAACAGCATATTCTTCAAGAAAAACGCACGACTTTTGTCGGAAGTTTCATGCAAACCCTTCAAGTGATCCCATATCTCCTTAGCTGATTTTCCAAGTGGAATTTGAGGGAGCTGATCATCAGTAACCGAAAGCTTAATAAGCATGACGGCTTCACGATTCTGCTCATCAAACTTCTCATGATCCTTACCCGCCGTGTCGGGACGAGTAGCTTTGCCGAGGATCATCTGATCAAGGCAGCGGTATTCAAAAATTGTCAGCATCCGCTGCTTCCAGGTGTTATAATTTTTGCCATTAAATCTTTGACTGCCCTCCAGCATTAAATTACTTAAACTGGCCATCTTCACGCTTTTCGAGGCACGAAAAATGAGGTACTGAGAAGAGGCTGATGCATGAAACTCGAGGCACGAATTCCAATGCAAAAAACAAAGGCAGATTCAGGTACAGACTGCATAAAGTACAGTGTATGGATGGCACAAAATTTGAGGCACGGAAAACGATGCACCCAGAAAATTCGGAGACCAACCCAGTTGAGCTCTCGAAAAAACCACCAGGAATTTGTAATCGAAAAAATTTTCCGCCTTCGAAAAGCGGGTCAAAACCCTAGACGAATGTTCTGAAAACCTTGGCCGCTATTGAAGAGCAGAAAAATTTCAGAAAATAATTGAAAACTCCACGAAAACACAGGAAATATAAGAATATACCCTAGCCGTCGCAGCTGTGAGCAGAAACACCTTCAAAGGTTCTGAAAGTCGAGCAAGAAAAGCACGAAGAAGAGGTATAAATCGCGCTAAACAAAGAAGAAATCCGTGGCTCAAAAGAAGAAACGCGTCCTTAGAACACGTTGTCAACCACAGAGTCTCCAAAAACGCCTTCCAGAAGAGCGCGATCAGACAGAAGATGAAGGCCGCGGCCGCAGAAAACGACCCGAATAGCATAAAAAAAACGCGACCTTCAAATCGCACGATCAGGTGCAAGCTTCTGGGAAAAATAAATCCGCCCAGATATAACCCACGATTTTTATTTTCAGAAATAAGCCCTCAAAAATTTTCAAAAGCCACAGGAGAAATTCCGAATTTTTTTTCGAAAATTCTTACTCACAAAAAATCTTTAAAAAAATTTCTGGAAGATTTTATCAAATTTTTAATTCAAGAACTGAAAAAAAAATCTTGAAAAGATTTTTATGAATTAAAAATTCAATTTTGAGCGTACTGGCTCTGATACCATATTACACAGGTAATTGGTAAATAATCGATGTATTAACAATGAGCAAGACGCTCATTAAATAGTTTACAAGATTTACAAAAACTGGAAAGTTTCTAAAAAGAAACTTCAGATAAGATCGGAGATGATCTTATCATTATCTTACAATAATTTACAATATTGAGCATTAATAAATAAATAATAAACATTATTTTAATAAGGAAGGTTTGTAGATCTTGATCATGAATCATAGCTTTGGCTGCCTCAACCATGGATCTATTCTTTCTTTCTGCAACTTCGTTTTGCTGAGGAATGTATGGAACATAGAACTCCCTCTTGATCCCTGCCTCAATGTAGAAATTACAAAAACCTCCAGAAGTGTATTCTCCTCCATTATCCGATCTCAGAACCTTGATCCTTTTTCAGGACATATTTTCAACTTGAGCCTTGAATTCTTTGAATCTATCAAGTACTTCTTCAGACTCCTTAGACTTCAAAAAGTAAATCCAAGTCTTTCGAGAATAGTCATCAATGAAAATCACATAATACCAAAAACCACTCAAAGTTGCCACAAACATTGGACCACATAAATCGGAATGAACCAGATCTAGAATTCCTTTTGATCTACTTTCACTACTATGAAAAGGACCCTTAGTATTCTTACCCAGTGCACATCCTCTGCAAATGCCATTGTGCTCCTAATTGAGCTTCGGTAGACCAGTAACCATCTTCTCCATAGATGGAAGAGCTCTGAAGTGTAGGTGAGCAAGTCCCCTATGCCATAGCTCACTCGAACTGGTAGAGTCATGCAACAATGTTTGAACTGGACGAATAGAGAGTCTGTATAGGCTCTCTTGATGAACACCAATCACAGGGGTTGTTTTGATGCTAGAGTTCTTCGGCCAAGGAAGAAATTTCCCTTCAAAAAATGCAACTTGATACCCTTTGTCCTCCAATGCTGAAATTGATACAAGGTTTCTCTTGATTCCTGGTACAAACAAGACATCACTTAAATGAAGAGGGATGCCAAAATCTAGATGAAGAGAGGTGGCTCCAGTACCTTTCACTGAATAACAAGCATCATCTTCGATTATCACTTGCAAGTTGGTTTCTCTTTCTACCAAGTTTGAAAGATGCTCTCGATATCCTGTAATGTGTCATGAAGCACCACTATCAATCAACCAAGTGCTACTGTCGGTTGGAACATTGCTTGAAAGAGCGGAGATGAATAGAAATCCTCCTGAGTTGTCTCTAGATTCCTTTTGAGGTGACACATCATCAACATCCACAG
>VDFB02141733.1:0-37424 GCA_007258455.2 Sequoia sempervirens
TATTTGACAATCCACCACATGCTTTTTTGGAGGTCCCATTATATTTTTTGAGGAAACTATATGTAGAGTTTGTTATGGGGAAAAATCCCAATTATTTTGATTTTAAATCATTTCAGGGTGTTGGTGGTGGCATGCCAGAACAGAGGTTAGGGGCAAGGGTTGGTCCAAAATCATTATCAACACTTTCATGCATACAAAATCTTAAGAATGAAATATTTCTACAACTAGTGCATTGTCCAAAAATACAATAACTTAAATAAAACAATTTACCATTAGATCTTTCACAAAACAAACTTGAAATAAAATCCCTTATTGTTTTAGGTGGTATATTAATACCATATTCCTGCATAATCATGTTAGTATGCAAACTACAACGTATATATCGAAAAACATCATAAAAATAACAAAATTGAACATGCATTTTACAACAACAAAATATTCGTTGCTTATTAATTTTTACATACTAGGGTTTACATTTTTCAAAAGACCTTTGACTTATTTTAATATTACCAGGTAACACTAAATCACCACAAAATTTTCTATAAAATTCAATTTGTGTTGTATCTAATAGGTGTTTTGGATGAGGATCATGAACTTTGAACCCCACTCTTAGTTTTAAAACATCTCTAGCATTGGATGATACCCTAGTATTATCATGTCAATATTTTTCAATCAAGGATTTGATTTGAACATGCAATTTCATGTTAGACCTTGGGAGTCGACCACTAAAACTCCAACATTGGTTAATTGGATCATTTTCTATACTTTCGCTTCTTTTTGCTGCTCTTAGCAATGTTTTATAATGTATTTGTAGAACTTCACTAATATTGCTTACCATTCTTTTATTCGAAGTTGCTTTATTAACTATACCAGTTGTTATAGCTCTTCTTGCCACATTTTTATCTTTAGATTGACTTTTTTTTCCAATAGATTGAATGGCACTAGCAACAGTAGACATAACATGTTTTAATGATTGATCTTTTCTTCTTGGTTTAACAAAAAATCCAAACTTTTTCATTATTTTTCTCATTTTTTGCATTCTCATCAATTGCATCATTAGTTGACATTGAAATGCAAGTTTTTTACGATAAAATAATTTTTTGTATAATCTATTGGCATGTGTTCTTATTTGTCTCCAAGAAATCTTACCAGGAAGATTATCCAAAACATCACTTTCAATTATTTTTTTTTAAAAATCATTTTCAACATCACATTTTGGATTTTTATTTTCATTTTCATCTTGATTTTCATCAACAAAATGGTTTTGATTTTCAATTTCATCAACCAAATGGTTTTCGCTTTCATTTTCAACAAAAGGATCATTATCATTTTCATTTTCAACAAAAGATTTTTCATTTTCATTTTCAACAACGTTTAAATGATTTTCATTTTCATTTTCTAATTTATTTTCAACAAATTGTATAAATTTTTCTTCTCTCCAAATATTATCAGTGTCAACATCATTAAGTCCAACATCTTGTAAAAATTTTACAAACAAATTTTCCATTTCACTAAAATGTGGATTTGAAGACGTACCTAGATTTGTGCTTTTTGAAACATTCTCCATAGCATTGAAAGAGGGATTTGAAGACATACTAGGACTTGTTTGTATAATCATATTATTTTCCAAATTGACTTCTTGCAAATTAGCATCATCTACAACCATGGTCTCCTCAATGTTTTTATCTTCAATAGTTGTGGAATTGGATGCTTCAACATTATTCATTGATCGAATCCTCATTCTTCTATCTCTTTTCCTTTTTGCTTCTTTATCTTTCCTTGCTTGAATTTCTTCAAGAGTCAATTTCTTCCTATCTTTCCTCTTATTACGAGCTTGTGAACCCATGATTATAAAATTCTCAAGCACAAATGAATGTCAATAGTGAAAGTCTTCCAATAATTCAATCCAAATTGCAAGTTGAAGACATGTAAAGACAAAAGTATTCCTCTTTTGTTCCTCCAAACAAGTAGAAAACTAACACAATTCCACTTTAAAAACTGTTTACATGATGCTTCCTTTCAAAAATTAAATCCAAATTGCAAGTTGAAGCCATGTAAAGACAAAAGTATTCCTCTTTTGTTCCTCCAAATGAGTAGAAAACTAACACAATTCCACTTAAAAAATTGTTTATATGATGCCTCCATTCAAAAAATCAATCCAAATTGCAAGTTGAAGACCTATAAAGACAAAATTTTATAGAAATTAGCTCAAATTGTCGCGGTTGGCCGAATGTGAAGTTGCAGAATTCATAGTAAAATTTTACCGGTAAATTTAAAAAAAAATGGTAAAAACATAAATGAGATCCCGTTTTATAATCGAGATCCTGTAGTAAACAGGATCCCGTTTCTATGTCAATGGTTTGAACATTTAATATTGCGAAATAGGATCTCGATTTACAAAACGAGATCCCATTTCTAAAAAATTGAACTTGTGCTTGGTTTGTGGTCGGGATTTTTGGCTTGTATTTTGCTTTGGGAAAAGCATTGGGGATCCGAACCTAGGCCTTCAACCTGGTTTGACCTGGAAGTTGAAGGTCCTGACAATGTCATAGAAAAACACTGACTTTGGACATATGGTTGATGACTTTTTCTGTAGAATTTTTCGATGAAATTAAAACCCATTAGAGATGAGACGGTCCAGATTTCAAATATGTAATTTAAAAAAAAAATGGATTATTTTTTCTATTTTTCAATTATTTATGATGAAATTGGTCCATAAACTTGAAATATCAGGGTTTTTAGTATTTTAATAAGTTTTTATTAAAATATTTTTTTGTAAAACGAATTGCACGAAAACGTACTTGAGACAATTCTTTTCAATTTAAAAAAAATTCAAAAAATGATAACTTTAGGTCATCTTATGCATGACGTACACGACGATTTTTCAAAACGACAAATATGGCTAATAAAAACTTAACAAAAAAATATTCAATAAAAAATTACAAAAAAATATCAAAAACGTGCTTCAGTGAGTTACAAATATTTTCCCAAAAGGATTTAGAAAAATACAATAATTTAGGTCAAAATATGGATGACGTAAATGTGCATGGTATGGTAAAAAAAATGACTTTTAAACAATGGTTTTTAGAAACACCCATTGAAAATCAATTTGTAGTATCTGGGTATTGAAATAAATTACATATTTGGAAACTAGACTCTGAGTACTACATTTTATGATCAGTGACTTTTTTCAAGATTCCATCTCTAAGTGCTTCAAATTTTAAGGTCAAATGTGTCAAATTTTGAAAATCAGGGAAAACACTTCCACTTTTTGGCCAAAAAGTGGACTCAACTTCTTGCCAGCACCCTATTTCATGAAATGGGTGGAGGCGATTCCTGTAAAGCAAACAACATCAAAAGTAATGTGTATTTTCATCAAGGAGAACATTCTGGTGAGGTTTGGAGTTCCTCACAAAATTATGACCGATAATGCCACAAACTTAGATCTCAAGAAATATCTACATTTTGTTATAAATATGGCGTTATCTTAGCTCATGTGTCTGATTATTATCCTCAAGGAAATGGTCAAGTGGAGGGTAGTAACAAGAATATTACCACAATCATTCCCAAGTTAGTTGAAGAGAATCAAAGAACCTTGCATAAGAGACTATATGACGTGTTGTGGGTGGATAGGACGACCAAGAAGAGGGTAATTGAGATGTCCCCATTTGAGTTAGTTTATGAAGCTTAGGATAAAATTATAATTCCTTTGGAACTTTCTTCTTTATGTCTTTAAAATACATTGAAAGAATATGAATTTTCAAAGACTCATTGGAGAAAATATTTTTGTATCTAACTAAGATGGAAGAACAAAGAGAGTTGGTGGTGGGGAAGATCAAAGAACACCAAACTCGAGTAAAGTACAACTTTTTGACAAAAAGACCCGATAAAGATAGTTCAAAGTCGACAATCTTATGTTACTCTAGGATAAGAGAAAATAACAAAAATGAATGCATGGTAAGTTTGATTCCTTGTTGAAAGGGTCATTCCATATTAGACAAGTATATGGGAAAGATTCATTCTACTTTACTTATTTGGATGGTACATATTTTCCCCTTCCTTATAGGGAACAACATTTAAAGATTTACAATTAGTGAAACAGATTGTTCCCCATCTTTTTATATAAGCTATTTAGGAGTTTTTGAGTATGTTTCCTTTCTAGTTTGGTGTGTTCATTTCTCTATTGTTTTGTTCTCCTTTGTTTAGTTGTTTTTCTTGTTCCTTTATTTGTGACTCTATTGCCCTTTGGATAATGCGCTATTCTTTTGTAGAGATTTTAGATTCATCTCGCATTCTTCATAGTCCTTATCCCTAGTTAGAGCCATTTGTTACCTTCATTTTCAATGGAATCCAATTTTAAACCTTTTACACCAAAACATCTTAATGAGTCATTCCTAAATGCAAATTCCTTAGATGTTTTTGGTGTATAGGTCATGCATTTGATCAAAATTGCAATCACAAAGACTTCATCTTAGATCACTTGCATTGTGTTATTATGAAATGAGACAATTTTAGTTGTACTGAAATCCAATGTTTGACACCAAGTTCAAAGGAGGTGTTTGTTGATCCAGTTCAAGCCCAAAAGTGTGTGCATAAATTGGCAGGATTTGAAAAATAAATAAATTTTAAAATACATGAGAGATGATGTAAATTAATTTTATGGGAATGTTCTTGGTGATATTTCTCCTCATGTGGCCAATTTTTAAGTCAAAACACTTTATGGATTGTGAGATATTAAAACCTCAACTTTTCGCCTGCTAAGTTACGAAAACAATCAAAATGACAATTTTAGGAGAGATGGAAGGAAATATTTTATTGGGTTTCATCATAATAGTGTCATTGATAATGTGAAAAGTTTTTAACTAAAATTATAAAGCTAATACAAAGTTATTGCAAATTTTCAATCAGTACTCACATAATATTTAGATTTCTAGGAGGCTTTAACAATGGTTTTCCATATTTTTGTAATCAAAATTAATATCGTCTTTCATAAAAATTTTGTTTGAATAGAGATGATCATGCTATAATCGTTAATTATGGCAACAAGTTCAAAATTTTTAATAATTGACATTTTAATGATTATTTATTTTAAATAGAATAAATAGTTATTATGAAAAAAAATGAGTGAAAAAAAATTAAAAGAAAAGAAAAGAAATTAAGTTCTGAAATTTCACAATCTAAAACAAAAAGAAGAATGTTTGGGATTGTGAAAATTCACAACCCACAACTCAAAACGGTGAAGTTGTGAAAAATCACAACTCATGTCAAAGAAAGATAATGGAATTGTATTCATAACTCAGAAAACAAGTAGTTAAAATCCAAAACCCATTCTCATTTGAAACTTCCACTTGAATTTGTCATTGAGAAGTTAGTTATCATGTGTGAGGACATGCATGCGAATCAAGAAGCATAAAACTAGGCGAATCATGCAACATATATGCAGAAATGTTTTTAGAAAATTCAAGCAAATACATCAGAGGATAGGGAGTGATAAAGCTAGGAAAGAGCAAGGACGTGTGAATTGCAGATCCAAGGGAGTTGGAAGAACAGGAAGCGTAAACAAGACATGCAATTTGTTTGGTAAGGCAGAGAACTATACTCTGCAACATTTTCCAGCATATTCCCAGCCTGTGCCAAAACGGGAGTGTTGGAACAGGGTTTTGGTATCCTTAAAAGCATAAAGGATGGGCGACTCTTATCAGATGTTGGAAATGGTCTGGAAGCATAGACAAGGCTCCTCAGCTGTTTAACCACAAAGAAATGTGGTTTCAATTAAATGCCATAATTGCAGGATATGCACAAAACGAATATTTTGAAAAGGCTTTAGAAGCGTTCATTTCAAGCAAATGCAATTGGCAAGTGTGAAGCCAGCCTCTGCAACCTTTACCGGCATCCTCCCAGCCTGCGCCAAATTGAGAGCTTTGGAGTAGCGCAAGGGCATCCATCAAAGCATAAAGGAATTTTGCCAGATGTTATAGTTGCCACTGCTCTGGTAGACGTGCATGCAAAAGGTGAAAGCATAGACAAGGCACGTCAACTGTTCGACAAAATGCCTCAAAGAAATGTGGCCTCGTAGAATGCCACGATTGCAGGATCGGCACAAAATGGTTTTGTTTACAAAGCTTTAGAAGCCTTCAAGCAAGTGAAATTGGTAGGTGTGAACTGTGAAGCTACTCTCTGCAAACTTCCCCAGCATCCTCTTGGAATCGACAGCCATTTTGAAGAAGAAATAAAAGCAATTCTGAATTATATATAGAAGTATGTCTATACCTCTTTCACCTTATTATCTCCTCTTAGACTGCTACATTATGTTTACTAATTAAATATATGTTTTTCTTCCCATAACATTTTTTTTTGAAAACAAAGGGGTAAAAACTTTATTAGAAATCAGAAAAGAGCATTACAATAATAACCACGGGACCCAGTCCCAGAAAACAAGGCGAAAACCCCACAACATAAAACAAAATCAACTATCCCCATGTATCCTCCTATCCTCTTCCAAGAACCGGTCTAAATCCAGATGCAGCTCAGGGTTAACTTGATCCCAATCCTCAACCTTCCAACCACTATCTTGCTCAGAGGCCCATTTGGCCAAGCAGTCAGCAGCACGATTCCACTCCCTTGGGATGTGAACAAAGGATGCCTCCTCCATCCGAGAACTAACTTGAAGAATCCGTTGAACCACCGAAGCCAACTGCCAATTTATATCAGATATCTTTCGCTCATTCAAGAGATTAATCAAAATCTGTGAATCAGCTTCACATATAACCTTTCTCCATCCCAAAGCAAGGGCCCTCTCCATAGCATGAAGAATTGCTAGACCCTCCATGAAGTTAACAGTCTTCACCCCCTCATGTATAGAGAATAGAAAAATCACCGAACCAGCTGAGTCCCTGCCAACCCCACCAATTCCAGCAGGCCCAGGATTTCCCCTAGAAGAACCATCAGTATTGATCTTTAAAAATCCATTGGGAGGAGGTAACCACCTTCCAACCCGTTGGACCCTCTTTTTCCCATGCCTACAGTTCCTAGAACTGACAAAAGATGAATGAATTTCTTGAAGACCTAGTCTGGCCACCAACTCAGCATCACCTCTCTCCAAGGGGAAAACCACATCACATTTAGCTAAAACAGACTCCTGCACCATTCCAAGCATACGCATCCAAACTTGCCGACCCACCAACTTCTGATCACGAAAAATTCTGCGGTTCCGCTCCAACCAAATCTGCCAAAGCAGAAAGGTAGGGCCCACGAACCAAACTTCCTGCAAAAAGGAAGCCATAGAAGGAGGTCTTCCCATACTATCCCAGAATTCAACCAAAGAGCACGCATGAATACAGGGAAGCTTCCACACCTCCCACCACCAATGCCAAAGTTGCACAACAAAGGGGCACCGAAAGAACAAATGTGAAGAATCCTCTTCCGCTCCCCCACACAAAACACAAATTGAAGGTCCTTGAAATCCCCGTTTACGAATGTTATCCCAGGTCAAGCACCTATTCCAAGCCAAAGTCCAAACAAAGCAGTTGCATTTAGGCCACGAGAGTTTATTCCACACCCTTTTCCACCAATGAACCTCTGCCCCAGTTAGCTTCTGAGCCAATAACACCTGATAACCAGAAGCAACAGAGTAAACCCCCTTAGGATTATGGGTCCAAGCAAGAATATCTTCTTCCAGAAGAGAACTACAACTCCTACTATGAAGAATCTTGTGAAGCTCAGCACTTTCTTCCGCAAGTCCCAAATCTGGCCACTCTGCGGGATCCTTCCAATGAGCTACCTCCAACTGACCAAAAGAAGCAACAGACTTGAAGTCATCCCATAACATTAGATATTGGAGTGAAAACGATATTTTTTGGGGAGACAAAATGACATTGTTGATCTCAACAGTCAACACTACTGTAATGACATTTCAAATTCTTCGTGTGAATGAATATCTTGTTTTCAAGTACGTGTTAATTTTCTATTAAAGTCTTTATATTATTTTTCAAGTCTAGCAGTAGGTAAATATGGACATGGAATTTTTTTTTTCTAGATGTTTTTCATAAACAAATGTATTTCACAACTTTAAGGATAAAAAAGACAGTTCATTTGCCTTACAAAATAATCTGAAAGCAAAATAAGAACCATGTTGGGTTTGTATCTAACCTCTAGATATCTAATACAAACACTCGAAAAGAGTAATGAATTAAAAGACAAAACCCAAATTCTAGCAGAGGCAAGCATACAAACTCTCCTTTTATTAATCTATTTTTATTCAAGTTCATATTTTGTGTTAACAACCAAATGATATAACTCTCTTTTTCTTATAGGTGGAATATGTTATGAGATATACTCATTGAGATGTAGAGTAGCTAGATGGGAGGCATGGAACTCTATCCAAATATTTAGATAAGACACAAATGTTTAGATGTTGTTGGAGATAATCTATAAGTAAGCCCTAACAACCTTTTTTGAAATAGAAAGACAATTCAATTAAAGTATCAAACCTTAATTGTTTTGATAATTCTTTCTTTTAAGGTGTGAAGTGAATAAAGCAAATTTTTTTTAGAACCAACAATATTGGATTTCAATATCTTACAGTCTCACTAGCAAAATGAACTCAAAAAACTGGTCAAGTAATACAACTATATCTAATTTCTTCGTGATAGTTAATATCAAATTTTATATTAATTTTGTGTAAGAATTAGCTCGACAATATTTTCTAACTAATTTAATTTAAATCCTTAGATAATTTATTTAGAATGATTAACATAACACACAAGATTTTCAAATTCAACTCAAGACAATATTGAAAATTAAATCTATTCATAATCTAATCCTAAATTACTTATTTAAAAAATACCAAAATATTAAAAGAATGAAAATAAAGGTATAGAAATGAGCTTATCTATCTATAATTTACACATTGGTTGCCAAGTCTCCCAATTAGGGAATTAGAACCATCAACTTATAATTTATCATCCAACAAACTGTAACTTAATATACACATATCACAATGCAACTAAAACATGGTAACAACTAACATGTTGAGGAATACCATATTGAATCATGTGGGTGGTTCAAACACCATACAATGCAAGCACAATATTCACAACAAGATTATTAATATAAATGATGAATTTGAAACACCGATAAGTACTCATAGCAATAAGCACAAGCATGACCTATGCATCCCTTGATATATAGTTGGAAAACAATGTTGAAACCAATACATCTCAAGGCAAAAAATGCATGGGCATCACAAATATTTCATTTAATTAATTTAGTTTTATAAGGTGGAGGTCTATTATAAAATATAAATTTAACAATTTCTTATGTGGTTATTTTGTCCAAGCATTTCAAGGTGTGTTCATGTAATTTTATTGAAAATTTATTAAAATTATGATTTTTCTTGATCTTTTGGGCCTAAGGTGTTAGTATAGAATTATTTTAAAAACTTAGAAAAGAGGTAAATTGGATTTGGAATAATTATGTAATAGAAGATCAAGTTTTTTGTTAAGTTTAATAAGCATAATTGTGAAATGTTACACTAAAAAGGGTCACTAGTTTTTGGACATTTTAATTTTAGGATTTCAACCAAATATTAGATTTACGAAAATCAATACAACATCAATTTAAGACTTATGTGAGCCTTACAATTTTGTGAAGTATTTATATAAGTGAAAATATTACCATTTAATTAGCTCCCTATCCTTGTTTTCATAACCCTCTCATCCAATCAAAGAGGTTCTCTATATGGGGCATCAAGTACCTATTATTTATAGTTTCCTTATAAAACATGCAATAGTATATGCAAAGCTACATGGTACCATATTTCCTTCTCAGAAAAAAGGTTTGGAGCACTTGAGGATGAAAAGCTTAGCTGATCAATCTTTTTTCTAGCATCTTATTGAGTTGTACTTTTAGCTCATGTAAACCAATCAAATTCATTCAATGAGGAGATTGGAAAATGGGATTTATTTGGGCACCATCTCTACAAAAATTTTAAATTGCCTCTTAGGAGGTATACCCAAGAGTTCTTCTAGGAATATTTAAATTCTTGAAGTAGAAGGTAGTTAGTTATTATTGGTGTAAATAAGTATTTTTCCTAAAACTAATTATTAGTGGGGTCTTATTTACATGTTAATTACACCTAGGTCCTAGGCATATTTAAATTGTTTAGGTAAGATTTTATCTTTTTAGGTTTTATTAAATATTAGTGTCCTAGGTCAGTTAATGGACCATGCCATTTATTAATGACACCAATCATTCAATGTTTTGCATTTGGTACTTCATCACACCTTGTCTATGTAAGAAAGGCTATTGTACATCTTGGAAGATACCTCATCATCATATTTGATAGATCTTAGTATCAAACAATCTCAATTTCTTGCACTCTCTTGTAGAAGGTTTTCATTATTTTTGAAGGTAATCTTGGGATTGAGCTAATTTTCAACTCCTACACTTATTCCTATTATATTAATATAATTTATATTTTCTACTTAATTGAATATAAAGGACAAACTTCGATAATATATTTCCATAGTTATTGAGTAAAAGTATTTTTATTTCCCTTAATCATTTTTCCTCTTTTAAGGGTAATTAAAATCCATTAATCATCTAAACATTACAGTCCTTTTTTCCTACAATTTATTTGGGACATGATTTTGTAACCAATCAGTTCCTACAATAATATCATATGATACTAGGGGTATAACTAACCAATATAGTTTAGTGATCATAGTTCCCAACTAAATTTATAATTATTCTACCCTAATTATTATTCATTTTTGCCACCATATACATATCTCTACACTTCACCCTTCTTGTAGTTTTATTGTGTGTATCCCACATTACTTAATACATTTAGGTGATAAATAATTGGTTGGAATTTAATCGATAATAAAATCAAAACTTGAATTTATTTATTTTATCTTATAATTTTGCTATCAAGGATTGAAAATCCTTGTCGCTTTTTAACAACAATGAATATCCGATGTTTCAAACATTTTCCTTTTTAGGCTCAAGGAAGTCTCAAGCAAAGTGATATTTTCCACAATTCTAAAAGCCCTCAGTAGGTCCCTTGGATTGTACCAATATTTTGTTAACTCTTATATTTTGTGTTTTATCCATAGTTAAAATCCTTTATAGGGAATGTTGTAACGAGTACTCGTTTTCTATCATTTTAAATGTTATTCTTGGAGATTTTTTCCTTCCAATTTGATGGTATTTTTTTAATAATTTATTTTGGGTTGAAATTTCTATCTTGCCTTTTCTATGGAATATTATTTTTCTTTTACCTTGTAAGTAGACTCAATCCTAGAAACTAGGTATACAATATTAGACTTGTTAACATCATGCATTAATACTTATTGTAGACCTAGTTTAAACTTTGTTGCCTTGGTCTCTTCATCCCATATAAAATGTGCACCATAGAGGAGACTCATAAAATTTTCTTTATTCCACTATAGTACCACTCCCTTGTGGTAATAACTAATATTTATCCCTTTTTTTGATGGGTAAGCATCTATATCTATATTAAAATAAGATAAAATATTCACAAAAAAATGTTTGGGTAGTAAAAAGGCACACCCTGAGAGTCACATGGGAAGAGCCCATAAAGCATAAAGTCACTTGGGCCATACCTAGAAAGCAAGAAACATTATAAAAATAACATAAAAGGCCGCTAAATGACCGTGTCAATGCCAACACAGGGAGGCGAGTCCTTGTCATCCAGCCTACCCCATATAACAGTGAGGTCCGAAGTGACATTAGGAGGATCCTAACCATTGTCACCCTTGTCTTTATATTCTCATTGAGGAGAGATTGCCAAATCCAAACACGAGAGCCATTTAGTAGTATCAGTCGACCAACTAGAAATGTTGCCAAGAGCTTCACTAGAAGGCCACCAAGAAGCACCATTGCCTCCTCCAAACACACCTCTAGAAGGCCACCCCAGGTCAACTTGAGGAGGAGGAGAGAGTGAACTAGTACAAGGACACAAGCCACTATGAGGAGGAGCCTGAGAATGGGGGTGAGCTTGAAAATCCCTGGTAGAACCACTCCTCTGTCGACCACATGAAGGAAACCGACCTCGAGAGGAAGTGGGAGAGGGAAGCACATGAGCCATGGTGCAGGGGGCATTCCCCTAGTGGTCCAAGAGCTCCTGAAGGTGAGACACCTCAAACACAACCTTATTATCTTGCACTTGAATCTGCAATAGCACATTAGAACAAATAATGGCTTTAGAATAAAGAGAGACGTGCTTATCAATCTAGTTGTGAGAAAAAATGCAGGAATTTCTATCTTTCCAAATGTTGAAGAGGATTTCCACCCTGAAAGTGTATCAAATCTAGGTATACTTAGCGGGGAGCCAGGGAGAGTCTCCATATGCCTTTTTTCTCTATATGAGTGTTTGAAAAGTAATTTTTCTAGAGCTACTATTTAAACAAATTTTGTGTGGTATAAATTTTATTTTGTGTCATTTTAGAGTACCAATGTGTTCCCAATACAAGGTAGACTCTTTATTTAATTAAAAAAATCCAATTAATTACTTATCATTAGAGGATAAGACTTGTAGCTTGAATCACTTTTTCAAACTAACCATGAAAGCCTCAACAATATTCTTAAGGAAGGAAGACAATTCTACCCTTCTTCCCTACCTTCTAGGTATGTTTAAATTTAAAAATTTATCCCCTACAAAGATCATTTATTTCTCTTCCTCATCCCTTTATCTCTAATTTGTATTTTGGTTTTGGTTATTATTTGAATTATTGTGTATAGTTTATTAAAACCTATTGGGACATTAATTTTCTAAGATCAAACTACACTCAAATACCAATCGATTATCTCAGCTTAGGCTACACAATATTGTTAGGTATTGTTTATAAGTTCAAACATCATTATATTACTAGTTTAAGCATCATGAAAATAACCCTAGTCCATTATTTTATTTTGAATCCTATAATGCTATTGAACCGAATTAAGGTTATATGATTTTTTCATTACCATCATTTTCAAGCAAACATTTATTAGAATCCTTCAAGTATATTTTAAATATTAATTAAAATCTTATAATTTAGGATAAATTATTATAAGGTAATAACAAATGTTTTTAAGAGCATACTCTACTATACTTATGTCTAAGTTCCTCAATCAATGAGTGCCCTTATTTTAATAATTTCCCTTTTTTCAAGAAAAAGGTTTTGACTTTGAAAAAAATTATTGTTTACATTCCTTATTTCTAATTCCTAGTTCTATTTCAAGTTTTCCCAATATCTATTATAAGCTCAAGTTAGTATTGAAGTTCCTTTTCAATGCATCTAATTTAGTGTAATTCACTATAAGAGAATGTTTAGGATGATGTCCATTAATTCTAAATTGGGAGATCCTCACCATTCATTCTTAGTAGTATTGATCATTGCTCAACTTAGTCTATCCTTACTAAACATTCCAAATTATGTAACTATTAAAGTTTGATTGTCCATAGAACAATACAGATTGAATCCTCAATAAATATCACAATTTAAAAATAATAATTTATTATATAAAACTTCAAACATATTATTAAAGACTTCATCCCAATACATCAACTTTCTAATATATACATATTTTAAATATAATAAAGACCCCACAAAAAACATCCTAGATCTAAAAATTGTGATCACTACCATATTTAAATAATATCTCAACACATTGAATATATTATGTGAACAATAATAGAACTGTTATTATATTTCAAACCTAAAAGTACCCATAAATGATTGGTTTATAAACTTATATAAAGCTATACATATTCTCTACTTATAAAGTATGAATATTACAGAACTCTACATGTTATAAGACGGTTTATAATTCTCTACTCATAAAGTATGAATACTTATAAAAGATAGTCCCTTAGCATAAGTAAAGGAGAATCTTCAAGAATCCAAGATCATGATTAGGAAAGAAGTGGGCAACTTGAGTCCAACCCCCACCCAACATAGAAAATGATCACCCACATCCCAATGTAAAAAAAAAATCATCATTTCACCATGCATCGCAATTTAGCTGAAAAGTTAAGTACAAATAATTATAAAAAAGGTTAGGTTAAAAAAGATATTAAACCTACTCATTTGAGACCAGATCTTCACCTTGAAAAAGCACAAGTATGTCCAAAAAGAAAGGCATCTCAAAGTCCAAGCATATCTACCCATACGTCATAATATAATTTCTCTATCCAAAATATTCCCGCTATCCATGGTAGACAGCTTATAAACCCATGGTTATGGTCCAAAACAAATTATTTATTTAATCAAATCGGTATCTTCGCATAGTTACTCATAGATGGATACTCTTTTATTTGTTATCCTAATGGTGGACATAATGAAATTAATAAATATTGTAATCGACCATACGCTCTCGAGACAAATTTGTTTTTCACATTAAAAAATGAATGATTTACATGCATAAGCAAAGGTTCTTAGAGTTCCTTTTTGCATATAAATAAAATGGGTTTAAAAAGGAAAAAAAATATTAAATATTTGAATATAGAAAGGAAGGTAATCAAGATTTCTCACTCTAAGATTAAATAATGAGAATTTAAAATATCAAGATTCAATTTTTCATTTTGAAATCTCATTATTTAATCTTTGACAAATCTTTATATTTTGAATTTTTCTTTCTTAAATACATAATCTTTTATGTTCCTCGAAAAATATAATGTCATATATAATTTGATGTTATGATGTTTCGACACACCAATTTAGATAGAGAAAAAATATGTTGCACCTTCCATAAAAGCAAATGAAAATCTCCTTAAGTGTTATATGACCATGTTTTGGCTATACTATGATAACCCACAGACTTATATGTTTAATATTTTAATCAAGAGACTATGGTGGAAACTAAGACAAAAATAGTACAATGTCTTATTGCAACCAAACATAAATAAGTAAACTAAGATTTAGCAAAAAAATTCAACAAATTTAACATAAATTTTATTGTGTTTGAAAGTCATTTCCATTCAAAATCAACAATGAAATGCTATTTCAGTATGAAAGAATTCAAATTTTAGAATAGATCTTAAGTTTAATTGTGTTCTAGGTTCTAATATAACCTTAAATTTTCTCCTAATTCTAATAGATTTTTTTTTTTTTTTTTACCAAAGATAAGGCTTGGGAGAAAGAGAAATGAGCTTATTTTATGACAATATCAAATTTGTTTATGTTGAGCAAACAAATCTCATGAAATACATCTTTGCTTGACTAGTATACACTTCATTGAAAACACAAATAATGTGCAAATTTCTAAGGATAACTTCAACCATGAATAAAAATGAATGCAACTACCTATCCATGCATAAATCTCTACAATCTTTCTTTTGAATGTTATTTCATAAAGCATTTAGTGAGGCCCTATAAATATCTTGTTGAATTACATAAATAAAATTAAAATACCATAGTCATGTTTGGGTAACCAATGAAAACATGAAATAAAAGCTAAGAAAAATATAAAATTACACAATAGTTAGTAATCTTGAATAAATCTTAGCCAAAAGATAGTGTCATTTTCCACTCACTAATTGGTCATAATTATTAAATTAAAATTTCATAATTATCCAAAGATCAAGTTCAAAGTTCTAAGACAATAAAAGCCCCAATTTCTAATAGTTGAGATAAGGCTTGATTTAAAATCATTTTCCTTAAATGTGTTCTACTATAGCCTAGCTTGATTAATGTATCAAGCCAATAATTTCACTAGATATCATATTTTCGTATGTAAAATTCTCCTCTTTTAGCCCCTTGTATAATTTTAATGCACAAATCATGATGTCAATGTAAGGAAGCTAAGGTAGCGGAACAACTTCCTACACTAATCTTGAGAGGAGAATAATGCAAAAATTTACAGATATTTTTAGTTACAGAAACTTAAACATAAATAAACATAAATATCATCAATACCACAACATGGTGATTTACATGGAGAAAAACCTTTCGAGAGAAAAACCCCACACTCCAAAAGCCACCCAATATATTATTCACAAATCACAAAGATTACAATATACTTGAAAAGCAAGCTTCTCACAGAAGTATCACCAACCAGATATCCAGAGGTGACACGACTACTATCAGACTCTAAGAATACATCACAATACACAGTCGTAATACAACACCCTCATAAAATAGGGTTGCCTTCTAGGGAAAGTCAAGCCAACAAAATATTGGTCATAAGATTTAAGACCTAATGATGAATGGTTTAGATTTACAATAATAAAATATACATAAAATGTGGTTTTTCAGGGGTGCTACCCCCAAACCCCCATCGGGGTGCGTAGCCCCCGGACCGCCACAAGAGGGGTACCCCCCTGCACCCCCTGTTGATGTATCAACAATACCTTATGTATTTGCAAGGTTGAGATACATTTTCCCAACAAATCTTCCACTTGTCAAACACCTTGCAAGAGCAACAAGAGGGTGTATAAACATCATCTCTTAATTGATAGGGGCCAAGAGGCCCATAGTTGAACTGAACACCATCTGAACTTCTTTGTGTTCACAGGCTTAGTTAAAGAATCAACAATATTCATCAAAGTCTCTACCTTAACTAGCTTCACCCTGCCATCTTCAACCATATCTCTAACAAAATGATATTGCACATCAATGTGCTTGGTCTTAGCATGAAATATCAAGTTCTTGGTTAGACATATCACACTCTGACTATTGCAATAAATTATCACTACACCTTGTTTTATTCCAATGTTTGAACATAGTCTCTTAAGCCAAATAATTAACTTTGGAATATAATTTAATAAAATCAAAACTTGATTTTTTTTATTTTATCTTATAATTTTTCTATCAAGGATTGAAAATCCTCGTTGCTTTTTAACAACAATGAATATCCTATGTTTCAAACATTATCCATTTTAGGTGGAAGGAAGTCTCAAGCAAATTGATATTTTCCACAATTCTAAAAGCCCTTAGTAGATCCCCTGGATTATAACAATATTTTGTAACTCTTATATGTTGTGTGAACTATCCATAGTTACAATCCTTTATAGGGTTAATGTTGTAACGAGTACTTGATTTACCGTTGTATTAGATAAATAGTAAATGTTATTCTTGGAGGCGATTCCTGTGAAAGAATAGCATCAAAAGTAGTGTGTAATTTCATCAAGGAGAACATTCTAGTGAGGTTTGGAGTTCCTCACAAAATTATGACCAATAATGCCACAAAATTCTCTTCTCAAGAAATATCTACATTTTGTTATAAATATGGCATTATCCTAGCTCATGTGTTTGATTATTATCCTCAAGGAAATGGTAAGGTGGAGGATAGTAATGTTCAAGAATATTATGTTGAATGCACAAGACAACTAAGAGGGGGGGTGAATCAGTTGTACATTAAAACATCAAAACCCTCATTAGCATTCAAATATGAATTAGTCATTAAACCCTCAACAACCATTAAACCCTTATCATGCACTAGCATTTAATGTAAACATGAGAAATGGTAATGCAAACATATCCAAACACATGAGAACATCGGATTTATGTGGAAAACTCAAGAAGGTGAAAACCATGGTGAGGATTAGCTCACAATATAAAGTAATTGCAACACTAAATACAATCTAGGCTCACTGTTGGAGGGCTCACTACCCTAAAGAAAAGAAGGGCTCATTGCCAGATTACAGAAAAAGAAGAAAGAAGAATGTTACAATGAGAAATCCATCTCAAAGAAATAAAAAGATCCACCATAGCATCGCTAGAACATTCATAGCCTCTCTGAAGAATGTAGACACCTTCTACTCATTACTTCCAGTAGTCTAACACATTAAAGCTTACATTCAATTTCACACTTTCACACTTCACAACTCTGCACTTCACATCACACACTTCACTACTTGATTCTCCATCAACTTAACACTTATTTATACCATCCTCAAACTTGAAAATAATTAACAAGGTCAACTAAGCACCTCAATTGTGCAAACTTAAATTAGGTCGGCACTAAGCATTCTCGCAGTGGAAAGGAATGAAAGTGGACCACACCACACCTTAACTCAGACCTAAATCCACACATACACACCATGCCATGCTTCCAAAAACACCGAAGCATATCCACAATTAGTGTAAACACCCAAGGTCAACCGAACTTGTGTAAACACCATTGAACATTCAAGTACATGTTTCCTTAGATCAAAGACAACTTGTGGAAAACATACATCAATTGAACATAGTTTGAAATATTCCATCAACACCTTGAAATCCAAAAAATTCCTTCACAACAACTTTCACCTAAAGAACATACTCATCCTATACAACCAGCTAACCTTCCACACACTGTAACACCTGAATCCAACCTTGTGGAGCACCAAAACACAAACAAATCAGATTGAAGATAGATATGAGCAATATAAGAACACCCTCAAAACTGCAATCTACTAAGACCAAAACTGCAGAGAAATGCAGAGCAAAACCATTTCTCCCAGTCAACACTGCTTTCATAGTTCACACATTGGTGAACATAACTTTCTCTGCACAATGATCCAAAACCTGAAACTCTCGATATAACACCTCTAAATACCTTTGATCAACATATCCAAACTACATAAGTAGATCTTCAACAAATAAAAAATGACAAGTGGTGAGAGCCATTCACGCTCCATTTTATACCATATTTTATCCTTTTTATTATACCATTTAACCCATTTTCACATTCCATTTCTATACATTATCATACCATTTTTCCACCTTTTGCTGCATATGGCTAAATATAAATAAGTAATATTTAATTTTAATTTTAGATAAATAAGTGAATAATTATTATTAGATTGTATTTACTAGTATTTGCTTTCATTATGTTAAGAAAATATATCATGATGCAGGGGCATTGTTCCCCATCAATTTTGGTTTTTTTTGTTGGTTGTCGGTTTCTTGTTTCTTGTATCTCTGTGACATGTGGCCATTTTGTTTGGAAACAAGATTCTTGAATCTTCCTTTCTCATTGAACACAAATGGTTATGGAAGTTCAAACCATTTTTCTCATCCCTGTCGTCCCAAGTAGAGTGTTGTGGTTCTGCTAAAGGAGAGGAGGTCAATGATTGGAGGATCTAATCTGTTTGGAGAGACATAATTAAATCATTCTTTTGAATAGAGAGAAGAGAAGAGAGATTGCAATTGGGGAAGGAGGAGAATGAGGAAAGAGAAGAGGGCGATGCCAGGGGAGGGTCGACTGACCAGGGAAAGATCCTGATTTGTATAAGTTGTAGAAGAAGATCGAGGAGGGGGTTGGAATCAACTTGGGGACAAAGGAAGCCAATTCCTTTAAGAATCATTGTAACCAGATTTTGGTATAAGATCAATGCACATGTAAACCCTACTTTTCACTATTGCATTATAGGCTTTGATCCCTATTGCATTGAATGAGGAATGGGTTGTGTAATTGTTCCTGTCGCCTTGGCAATGGATCGACCTAACTAATTGAGCCAATGGTCTAGAGAAAACTACATTAGGTTTTGGTGCTTATTTCAAGTTCTTGTCACTTGTAGTGTTTCAGCTTGTCCATAACTAATTAGGCTACCATTATATCCTATAGAATGTTGATTGAAGGAGAAAAATGCAGACTTCCTGTCGCCTTCCTTTCGTCCATGGGTACACATATTAGCAAATTAATTTTGACCATAACCAATTATTATTTAGTTTTAGTTTTATGGAGGAGAATGGATCCTCACGTTAAAAATAATATTCTATTTTATTGATTGTAACCATGAGCTAAATAAGATCCTACATTTTAGGGCGAGCTATTTCAACAAATGAAACAACTAAATATGAGCCACAAAATAATAGCAAAGTGGCATAAAACGAGGAAACAACTTGTACACATTTATTATAAATATGAGCTATGTGAAAGAAAATGAGAGATACACTTTGTATTATTTTTTATAAAGAAAACATCTTCACATGACTAAACAAGCATAAAGGAATTTCATTTCAGCATCAGGCGGATTGAGGAGGAAGGGTGCCCCAGTTCTTGGAATGCCTAGTGATTTTTGTAGCTTTCTTAGTAAGCATGTTTATTTTCAACAGTGTGTTTATTTCCAACAGTGTGTTTATTTCTGTTATTGTTTGAATCTGTTTATTTTTTATTATTTAATGCTTATGATTTAAGTGTGGGGTCTAATGGTTATCTTTGTTAATTATTGTTCATATTATTTACAACTGTCAGTTTAATTTCCAAAATCATTACTATTATTATTTCTATCGCAGTCCTTGTCACAAAAGTAAAACAAAAACATTAATATGATTTTTAGCTTAGGCATTTGATTGAGTTTAGGAATGCATTTTCATCCCCACTCACCTCACTACTTGTAGGCCTTGTGCAAATAACCATAACATCTTTCACAAGTTTACGCCTTAGATTAACACTTCGACCAAGTTGAATCTTATTATAAAAAAATAAATCTTTCTCATTCTTTACCCCAGTTTTGGCCTATCACAGATCAGATCACTACTCTACTATATTGAAGACCTCTCAACCACACTGTTTTGTCTTTTCTTCAAATTTTCTCAAAAGCGCTTGGAAACCAAGCTCCAAAAACTCAAATTCATCACATGGAACACTTCTTCATTACCACCAGACTACAATAGCAACTCAACCACACATATAAGAGGTTGAACATCACTAACACAAGCATATCAAAGCAACACTAGAGGTTGACACCAGTGACACTACTAATGACAACATAATGTAACTAATCAAAGTGTCACAGACTTCCAACATTCTCTCCATAGATTTGTTGACACCAATGCAACAACCTAGAATTATTGACATCAATGACAACACACAAGAGCTACTCATACTTCCAACATATTACCACAATCATTCCCAAGTTATTCAAAGAGAATCAAATAACCATGCATATGAGACTATATGACACATTGTGGGTGGATAGGATGACCAAGAAGAGGGTAATCGGGACATTTGTCCCCATTTGAGTTAGTTTATGAAGCTTAGGCTAAACTTCCAATTCCTTTGGAACCTTCTTCGTTATGTCTTTAAAATACATTAAAATAATATGAATTCAAAGAATCATTGGAGAAAAGAATTTTGTATCTAACTAAGATGGAAGAACAAAAAGAGTTGGTGGTAGACAAGGTCAAAGAACACCAAACTCGAGTAAAGTAATTTTTTGACAAAAAGGCCAGACAAAGACAGTTCAAAGTCGACAATCTTGTGTTACTCTAAGATAAGAAAAAAGAACCAAAAGGAATACATGGTAAGTTTGATTCCTTGTGGAAATGGCCATTCCATATTAGACATGTATATGGGAAAGATTCATTCTACTTGACTTATTTGGATGGCACACATTTTCCTCTTCCTTATAGTGAACAATATTTGAAGATTTACAATCAATGAAATGGATTGTTCTCCATCTTTTTATATAGGTTATAAAGGATTTTTTTAGTATGTTTCCTTTCGATTTTGGTGTGTTCGTTGCTCTATTTTTATGTGAACACCTTTGATTAGTTTCTTTTCTTGTCCCTTTCTTTGTCACTCAATTGCCCATTAGATAATGCACTATTCTTTTGTAGATATTTTAGGTTCATCCTGCATCCTTTGAATAGTACTTATCCCTAGTTAGAGCCATTTATTGCCTTCATTTTCAATGGAATCCAATTTTAAACCTTTCACACCAAAAAATCTCAATGAGTCATTCCTAATTGCAAATTCCCTAGATGTTTTTGGTGTATAGGTCATGTATTTGATCGAAATTGTCATCACAAAGACTTCATCATATATCACTTGCATTGTGTTATTATGAAATGAGTCAATTTTATTTTTACTGAAATCTAATGTTTGACACCAAGTTCAAAGGAGGTGTTTTTTGATCTAGTTCAAGCCCAAGAGCATGTGCATAAATTGGCAGGATTTGAAAAAATAATTAAATTTTAAAATACATGAGATGATGTAAATTAATTTTATGGGATTGTTCCTGGTGATATTTCTCTTCATGTGGCCAATTTTTAAGTCAACAAAATTTATGGATTGTGAGGTATTAAAACTTCAACTTTTCACTTGCCAAGTTACAAAAACAATTAAAATGGCAATTTCCAGAGAGATGAAAGGAAATATTTTACTGGGTTTCATCATGATAGTGTCATTGATAATGTCGAAAGTTTTTAACTAAAATTATAAAGTGTAATATAGGGGGATACACTACTCACAAGTTCTCTTCAATCAAAGAGCCTCACGGGGTGAACTACCCTAAACTACCTCAATGGAACAATGGCGAGAGTTTCAAAATCCAAAAGAGCAGGTCACAAAGATTCTCTGGAAAAACTGACAAGCTCTTAGCCAAAGGATGGAAGCGCAGAATACAGACGACAACGCGTTACGCTGGCGTCTTAGAGTTGCACTAGCGTATCGTACAAGCTAGAGAGTGAATTTATCACAGAAAATGCTTAAGTGACTACTTCTATTCTAACTATTGAGAATTTACAGGATGCATTCAAGTAGTACATAATGCAATAGAACTGAAATAGAGTGAAGTAAAACTAATAAAGATAAGAAGAAGAAAGGAATGAAATACTTACAACCCTGTGAGTGATGAAGCCTCCACCAAAAAAATGTCTTCAAAACCTGCAAGTGTGATATCTGGAGAGAATGATGGGGCTGTATAGGGGTTTGCCTCAATCAAACACCTATTTTGGTGTTCCCACCTCCATGGAAAACCAAGAAGATAGAGAGAAAAGAGAACTGAAATGGATAAAGCACGTGGTGAAAGAAAGACCTGCTCAGGAGTAGAACCTGCACCACAAAGTAAGCGTGTGATAAAAGAAAACCCCGCTCGAGGAGGGGAACCTGTATCACAAAAGAGGTGATAAAAGCAAACCCCACTCGAGGAGGAGAACCCGTATCACCAAGTAAGTATGCAAATAGTAAAGGAGATATGAAATCTCAAGATTCTCACAAGCATAAGGCAAAGGAGTTGCAAGAGTGTTGTAAAGGGAGCTTGAGAGAGCTTGAAGTGCTACAACAAGCTACATGAAGTTGTGCAAGCAAGTGATGGAGTGAGGCTAAAAGCTAGAATGAAGCTAGAGAAGTGCTAGCAAGACTTGGAAGAAGTTAGAAGATGCAAATGGATGGAAATAATGATTAAAAAGGAAGAAAAGAAGCTTCCCAGGCGGTTACAGAGAATCCCAAGCCATTTCCACTGACAAAACTAGCCGACAAGTGGAAAAAATGCTCGAAAACGGTCATCTAAGCGCTAACACATCGTAGGACGCTAGTGCGACACACGAATGTCTGCGTGGCATGCCAGTGTTCGAACATGTCACACTACAAAACAACGCAAACCAGAAAGGTACAAAGTCTGATGCAAAGTTGACACACGAGGGTAGCTGCTGAAAAGGGGTGTTGGAGCATCCTAAGAGGGAAAGAGGTTGATACAAGGGCTAAAATGAGCCTACTCAAGATACTGAGTGGACACTAAAGTGGATGCAAGAATGTATGTGAAATTGCGAGGGGTACAATTTTACGCTTATACATTTTTCCCCCACTTTAGCGGGCATATGAATCTACGCTAAAATGCATGCTAAAGTAAATCTACTAAACATAAATAATATCATATGCCAAAGGGATACTGTAGAGGAAGCAGATAACACTTAAAACCGTAGAAGCATGCCCCCAGGTTGGAGATCTACAAAACCATTGTGTTAGACAAGAGAAACCTGCACCAGACAACAATGTTAGAATGTGAAAAGCTAAAGGATTCGAGTCAACAAAGTAAAGAGACCTCGACGTAGAAGGTTGTCTCAGTACTATGTGTCATCCCCAACACAATAACACATAGAATAATTTTAAGATGAAGAGAGAAGGAGCATATACTCAGGATGAAGAAGACGCAAATCTTTGATCCAGTATATACAAGTTGAGAAAAAAGAGAATTTAAGAAAGTAAGCGCCTTACAGACCCGCAGACCTACAAGGAAGGTATCCTCCAAGATCTCTCACATGAAGGAAACCAAGAAAAGCACCTTACAGACCCACAAACCTGCAAGGAGGAAACTCCCAAGATCTCTCACATGGAAGAAGCCGAAAAAGCGCCTTACAGACTCGCAAACCTACAAGGAAGGTATCCTCCAAGATCTCTCACATGAAGGAAGCTGAGAAAATCACCTTACAGACCTGTAGACCTACAAGGAGGATACCCTCCAAGATCTCTCGCATGAAGGATACCCAAGGAAAGCACCCTACAGACCCACACACCTGTAGGGGAGCGACCCCCAAGATATCTCGCATAGAGGAAGCTCAAAGGAAGCGCCCTACAGGCTCTCAGACCTGGAGGGAGGTATCCCCCAAGATCTCTCACATGGAGGAAACCAAAGGGAGTGGACTCCACAGACTCGAAAGGCGGCATTGCATTGCAAGCAAGTGAGCGAATAGTCACGCAGACCATCGATAAGTTGGAAAACTTTCAAAGGGGTCCCTTGGGAATCCAGCGTGAAAAAAGAGGGGTTCACTCAAGGGACGCGTTATTTGAAAAGTGAGGTCTAGTCAGGCTGCCCCCAAGCTAGATGCAATTATATGAAATAGGTCTAGCCAGGTTGCCCCCAAGCTAGATGTGAAGATATGGAATAGGTCTAATCAAGCTGCCCCCAAGCTAGACGTGGAAGAATTTATTTGAGAGAAAATATTTCAAAGGAGGGTCCCTCAGGAACCCTTCAAGAGAAAAAGGGGTCCACTCAAGGGATGCTTCTGTTGAAAGATATAGAAAAGATAGGTGGTCCTTGAGAAGGACACACATCTCCAAGATGAGTTATCACTGCCCCCATCATACATGGGAGGAGAACCATTCAAGACATAGAACATACAGGATAGAGGTAAACCTCAATATCACTTGTTATTTGGAGAAAAGGAAAGTGTGTCAATCAAACGAGAGTTTGATGGAACCTGAATCATGAAGTTGTTGTATTTTGTCCTTCAAGGCCTTACATTCGCTAGTGGAATGGCCAGACACTCGATGGTATGCACAAAAAGAATTTTTTCCTTTATCATGTTTATGAAATTTCTTACGAGTAGGAGAAGGAAGAGTGATCAAGCGGGCTTTGAGAAGCCTCAACAAGATACACTCTTGCTCGAATAAGGAATGAGGAACAGGAAGCAAACCTTTCTCTTGTGGAGAAAAGTTTGACTGCTCACAAGAAGAAGATAAGGTAGCATACAATGGAGGATCTACATGGAGAGTATTATTTTGGCAAAGGGGATCATACTCCTCTACGAGATCACCATCATCTTTCCTGACAGGATTACCAGCATTAACCTCCTTAACAAAAGTGTGATCATCTTCCTCAAAAGGAGGATCAACAACAAGAACATTACAATTTGCATTCACCTTATCCCACGATACAAAAGAACGACCATCTTTGGTAGCGGGTGTGAATGATGTTATCGGAAGGTCTAAGTGGATCAGGTCGACTTTATATTCCTGAATGAAGGAATTTGTAAAGTCTAAGGGGCCCCAATCATCACCAAGACATGCATTCCTTTGGGAAGATTTAAGATTTCTCACTTCAGCAGGATCTTCTTTAGGGACATCCATCTCGAGAGTATCCTTTGTAGTAGGCACTGTTGGAGTAAACATCGACGCATTGGAAGCCACTGAAGGGATTAGAGTAGGCACAACTGAAGCTTGACCGACAACTGCCATTTCACATAAGCGCATAGCCTCAGGGTTAGCTTTAATTGTGACTACTTTATTGTTACAAATGAACTTAATACGTTTATACAAGGTAGACGAGACTGCACCCATAACATGAATCCACGGTCTACCAAGAAGAAGGTTATACGATAATTTTTCTGACATAACATATACAAGGGTAGGTACTGTAACGGGTCCAAGTTGCAAAGGTAATACTATTGTACCTAGAGCTTGTCACACGACATTATCAAACCCATGAATAACAACATAAGAAGTATTAAGAGAAGATGATTCAATATTAATCTTAGGTAATAAATCAATACTACACATATTGAGTGTCGAACTGGCGTCAACGAGAGTACGTCTAATGCCAATTTTATTAATGTTGACTATAATCATTAGAGGATCTGCTTGCTTCTATACTTCCAGAGGTAGGAGTTCTTACGGATAGAACATAATATTCAGCAAATCCGCATGAATAAGAGCCATCAACACATCAGCATCTACCGGCCTAGCAGAAGAAGGCAAGAGGATATTTTGTAATGATTCCTGAAGCATACCTTGATAAACCAGAGCAGACTGAAGCAAGTCCCACAGTGAGATCTTATCTGGAGTAACCTGAGGTTGCTCGACAAGATCGTAATCACTAGGTGCTTTAGTCGTAGGTTTAGGTACTTGAGGAAGACTTGGTTGTTTATTCATACTATTCTCATAAGTATGGGCTACCGCTCTATAAGAGGGAGCCTTAGAAAGATTAAGGGAACCGCCATCAAATGGAACACCATCAATAAAACAAATCCATTTAGAAGAAGGATTAGTTGGAGTCACGTAAATGACCAGTCTCTTAGGCCTTTAAGAGGCAACATAGAAAAATATGGCATTTACTGAATCATCACAACTAGTAGGAAAATTATTTGAATACATATTCTCAACATCGATCCAAACATGATCAAATGTGGAATAATTGTTTGGAGAAACGTTCTCAACATCGATCTAGGGAGAATCAGATGTGGAAGGAGGTTCATCGTTTGCTAATGCACCATCTCTAGAAGATATTGCATCCGAACAAAGATAAGATTCACCATTCACAAATGCAATGTCTACAGAAGAGAGTGCATTGGAAGGTATAGGAGATTCATCACTCCTATAATAATTGTTTTGAGAAACGTTCTCAACATCAATCCAGGGAGAATCAAAGGTGGAAGGAGGTTCATCGTTTGCTAATGCACCATCTCTAGAAGAGAGTGCATTCGAACAAAGATAAGATTCACCATTCACAAATGCAATGTCTACAGAAGAGAGTGCATTGGAAGGTATAGGAGATTCATCACTCACAGATGCATCATCTCTAGAAGAGAGTGCATTGGTATGAAGAGAAGGTAAAGTAATATTGAGAAAGGTATCAATGATTTCATCTTCTTGCAACAACATATCTTCTGAAGCCAGAGGACTTTCGTGAGAAGGATCAAAGACACCAAGTGACATGGGAAAAGCCAAGTCACTATCACATGCATGAAATGGAATATCATTAACATCTTGAAAAAAATTAGATACTAAACTAATAAAAGAGGATATTAAATCCATTACAATTTTTTTGGTATTTTCTATGTTTTAGTAATTCACGTTTTTTGAGGTCTCTGGAGTAGAATTTGAGGTCGTAACTTGCGTTGGTCCTTAAAATTCAACTACTGAAGGCACTAGTATTTTAGGGACTAAACAAGTTCTCTAGGAGACCTTTCCAATGGTGCAAATAGTTCTGAATTTCAAGCACCGAGTCAAAAGTTACGACCCCACCAACTAGGGGTAAATAAATTCCTAGTGTGATATCAAAATATTTAACCTATTCTAAGCAATTAAAATGCAATGGAAAACATAATGAAACACCTCAAGATTAGCCTAAGGAATTTGAAAATACAAAGAGGAAAATGTTAAATGAAGATAAATGGTTATACCTTCCTCCTTGCAGCTGAAACTCCTTGGTTGGCCCTTGATTTGGATTGATTTGTATGCTCCTTGATGGCTCTTGATGTGGCTAAATGAAGGATTTGACTATGTGCTTGGATGCAAATGAAGATGGATGAAATTGATGGCTAAATGAGTGCACAAAATGGCAACATTTAGTTGCAAAATGGCTAAGTGGATGGCTAAATGGTATGCAAGTGCAGAATGCAAATTGGCACATAAAGGTTGCTCAAAATGCCTTAGAGGATGGGTATTTATAGAGGAACTTGAATTCTCTAGAGAATTCAATGGTTGAGATTATCCAACAAGGTCAAGATGAAGGGCTAAGGTGAGTTGAGGAGAAGACGGATGTGCTCTCGAAATGGATGAGATGGTGAAATGATGGGGAGGAAGAGGATGCAAAGGGATGGATATGAAAGGATGAAAAGGCGAAAGGAGGTTGGGAAACAAAAATGGATGCTGAAGATGAAGATGATGTTGCTCATGAGGAAGCCAAAAGGGGTTGAGGATGGATGGAATGTTGTAATGAGGGATAGGGAAGGATACAGGTATGATGAGGGAAGGATATCACTAAGGATAGGGAAGAGTACCTAATGATGATGATGAAAACGTGTTGTGGCAAAGGATATCCTCAACACGAAGGATATGGAAGAATGGGGGATGGGAGGAGAGAGGAGGATGAGGTTGGATCCGGGCTTGTAACAAGACGGAAACAGACCAAGGATATGATTAGATGATTGACTAAATCTGGAATGGATGGGGATTGGATAAAGATGTGAGATGAGGATGAAGGATGAATGGATGGGGGATACATGCAAGACGATAGAATGGAAAATGAAATGCAATCCTAATGCAATTTTCCATCTTCAAGCACTGATTTTTGCTATAGCATGGACACCAAGTGCCAGGGTATGTGGAACTAAGTATTAGTGTCTAATGCATGGAAACAAACAAAGATAGACAAGGCTAATCCCCACCTGAAGTCGCATGAGAGATGGCATTAAATTGGAATAACCACAAGCACACGAGAATGCCCCAACGTAACACAAGACCACAAAGATCTTGGTGGGTACTACGTGGGACAACCAAGAAGACACAAACAAACAAAAGATCAAGATATGCCCCTATGTGGACTAGTCAAAGCACACCATGATATGATGGATCAAGGCGACTGTGACAAGTGATGATAGGGAGCTCAAATGATAAACAAAAGCCAAAAGTATCAAAAGATCGCAATCAATTTCAAATGTCCATTGCCATAGGATCAAGGGGATGGATGGGATTGATGAGGTTTGTTAGGAAGGATGCATCCTGTTGAGACCGATGATGGTTACTAGACTAAAAAATTGATATGACGCAAGGTATTCAAAACCGATTAGATCTCGTGATACAAGTGGGTCTCATTTGTGAAGAACTGGCTAGATAAGGGCATAGCTTGATGACATGCCACAAGGAATACAAGATATGATACTGACACACCCTAAAGACCTAGGGGGCTCGGGGGCCGATCAAAGATTAGCCTTGCCTACGTGAAAACGCAGAGCCCTCGTAGTTCGATAAAAGGCTGACGACTAACCAAGATGGAGACCTTGATGGATGGTAAAGATAGGATGGACAAAAGGAGTAAAGTGGATAATGGCAATCGATGAGAGACGATAGACGGTAGATGATAGATGATAGAGGAGCCTCGGGGGCTGATCAAGTGATCGACCTTGCCTATGTGAAAGCGCAGGGGCAACGTAGTTCGACCAACGACCAATGACAAAGGATGGATAAAGGATGATAAGAGGATAAGTGGATAAAAATATGAGACCGTTATGATGAGATTGGATAAACTTGTTGAATTGGATAGAATGATGACGATCACATAAAGCTTTGGGATAGTTATCCAAATCATTAAAATGACTTGGGAGGATGGTATGATGGGGAGATGAATATTGAGAAAGGATAAGAGATTGAAAAGATGTGTAAAAGAAGCAGAAGTGATGGTGATGGAATTGGGTTGCATGGAAGGAGGCCGATAGCCAAATACCAATGACAAGGGATTGTGAGATGGGATGAGGATAAAGATGAAAGAATGGATAGAGATATAGGGATGAAGGATGGGAGGGATTGTTTGGATGGATAGGAATATAAGGATTGGGAGATGAAAGGGATGCTAGTATAAATGGATATGAAGATAAGGATGGGGAGATGGATAGGGATATAAGGATTGGGAGATGAAAGGGATGCTAGGATAGATGGATACGAAGATAAGGATGGGGAGATGGAAGGGATGTTATGATAGATGATGTCTCGAAGGACTATGCCACAAAGGAAGCAGATGCCTCCACTCTAGATATGCCATATATCATGAGGCATGAGGGATGGGAGATGAGTGGATGGGAAGAGGAGATAACTAGAGGAGGATAGGATGGGTGACCAAGGAATACAACAGAGCATGGATGAAGGGAATGTATACCAAGAGGTGGCCAAAGCATGTATAGATAGGTGCCCCTATTTTGATCAAGATCACAAGAAAGATGGAGGGATGGGAGATAAATGGGATATGATGGTAGGATGCGGAAGATAGGTGGGATGGAGGGGATTTATGAAGAGGACGGATAACAGGAAGACGGGTGCATAGCTAGAAGCATAGCGGGAAGCATAGCGGATGGAGGGAATGCATATCAGGAAGCTGCCCCAAAGTGCAGATGGGGATTTACGCATGACACCTGTTTGACAAGTTTTCATCATGGTATTTATCCAAGGCGCTTGTTTTCCAAGTTTTCACCATTGGACGAATTATTTCTCTTTACTATTTTATTTTATTTTATTTTTATTTTTTGCTTTTTGGATTTTTCTGATTTTTTGGATTTTTGGAAGTTTGGATATTATGCAAAAGGAGATGAATAAGGATAGGGAGGGAAATAAGTGGATTTAGAAGACATGCGATAAGGATATGGATGAAGGACTTAAACTTTGAGTTCTATATGAGGCATTAATAGCCCTTGTTCGAACCGACTGTTGGATGTTGGTACAACCTTATGAGGATAAATGGATTATGCAAGAGGATGAATTAGAGGGATTTGAGATGGGAGATACATGGGATAATGGATGGGATGCTGAAAAGGGTATGGATGGAATGATGAGGTGGATATGTGATGGGGAGATGTGTTCAGGACCAACATTGGCACATGTGGTGGTGGATGTGAAAAGATAATAGGATTAAGGGATGGAGAATGTGGGGATAATGGAGGAGATGGAATGGTGAACTTCGGGACATAGGGACCCAAAACAGATTTAGGAGATGAAAAGGGTGTATGATTAGCTTTTGGATTAGCGACTTTGGATGTTCTTATAGATTTTTCATGTGATGGCATTGCATCTTTTTTCTTTGGGATCCACATGGTTTTGATCTTTGCTTTGGTGGGCCTTTGTGGCCTATGGATTTGATGTGGATTTAGATTTAGATTTTTCTTCTCTTCACCATGTCTTTTGGAGGGGACATCGAAAGCTTTAGATTCATGTGGATCTTTAGATTGATACATTCTTGTTTTAATACCCAAAGTGCTTTTGGTAGCAATGGGATGGGTGCGAGGAGATGGATGATGTGGAGCAACGAAGGTAGGATTATGTGTAGATGGAGGATGTGTAGTTATGTGCCTTTGTTGATCCTGATTAGGGGACATGTGAGTGGGATGTTTATGATGGATGACATGGGTAGGTGATGAATGGATGAAAGGATGGATATGACGAGATGTAGGAGGTGATTTTAGGGTATACAGACCCAAGATGGATGGAGTAAATGAAGGATGGGATATGGTGGATGGAGGGATGTAAGGACCCAAAATGGATGGAGTAGATGAAGGGGGAATATGGACAGTTGTTTTGATGCGATATGATAGAGGAGGAGGGATGACAGCATATGATCTAGTGGGTCGATGGGAAGAGCTGACATTTCTTTTGGAAAAGGCTCATTGAGGACATCTAGAGGTTGTACCAACATCTTTAGATTGTGAGTCTTGGGAAATAGGTCCAAGACCTTGCATGAAAATTTGTTCTTTGACTTGGATGGGCTCTAAAATACCTTGCTCATGAATGCCTAGACCTCTTCCTTGATAGTTCATTTTCTTGAGCATGCGATCCATGATAGGATTTGTGTTATTCTGAAAACATGATGCGAGTCCATTATTAGGTGGAGAATGATGGGTGGTATATACACTGTGTTTTTCTTCTGCGAGGAGGCCACCATGGAAGAATGTGAGGGTACCAAGGCGATATGCAAGTGGTGTGGGGATAGCAGTTTTAGGCGATGATGGGGGATCATGAGAGGGAGATGATGGGATAGCAACATTTGGATGGGTGATATCAGGAGAGGGATTATGGGATATGATAGGAGCTGGAGTTGTGGTAGTGGGCTCATGCGATGGAGATGGAGCGGTGGGAGCTTGAATGACAAGGGGATCATGGGATGGAATGGATGGGGGACTGTGATCTTGAGGTGGACTAGATGAGATGGTAGGATCTTGATCTGGAGAAGGGGATATGTTGACATGCTTTGGATTAGGCTCTTGGCATGACTCATCGTGTGAGAGAGGCATGATAATGGAGTCTTGGTGGGACTCTTCAAGTGGGGAAGATGGAGGGATGGAAAATTCAAAACATTCATGGTAATGGATTTTAGTGACACTAGGAGTGGAAGAAGTGGATTGGATTAGGGTTTTGTTGATGGGTTCGACAACTCTTAGAGTAAGAGGTGGGTGTTCAATGGATTTGGTAGATGTGCCAGTAGGAGATGGGGGCTCAGTGGATTCAGAGGATGTGATGGTAGGAGATGGGGGCTTAGTGGATTCAAAGGATGTGATGGTAGGAGATGGGGGCTCAATGGATTCAGAGGATGTGATGGTTTCGATGGTTTGAGTGGTGCTAGGGGTGGTACCATCAATGATAGGTGTTGGGTGGAGAAGGGTATCGTCACTAAGGACCGTGGATGATGGGTTAGGATGGTATGATTGCACAATTTCAAGGTGTGGAGTGGGAGATGTCTTCTTTGTTATAAGTCCTTGGAGAACTTCTGGAGTGAAGAACTTGAATGCTCTAGGTTGAGATGGCATGGTAGGAGTGGATGAAGGATTATGGATTGGTGGACTAGGATTAGATGGGGGAATGAGATTGGATGCAAGACTTGGAATAGATCGGGGATTAAGATTAGATGAAGGGTTAAGAAATGGTGAATTAGGACATGAGGATGCGAGTGGTGGATGGAGATATTGAAATGCGGATGTCGGATTAGGATAAGTTGATGTCGATGTTGGATTAGGATACGAAGGTACGAATGTAGGACTAGAGAGAGCAAATTGGCATGGAAGATTAGGGTAGTGGGTATATGCGGATGAAGGATTTAGATAGGAGGATGTGAATGGGGAATTAGGATAGGGGTATTGAGATAGTAGACTAGGATAAGAGGATGCGGGTGTTGGATAAGAGGATGATGTAGATGAAGGGTATGATGGATATCCCTTGTCAAAGGTAGCATAAGCAACATGATTAGGCGTGGATGCAGACATAACGGGATAACTCGAAAGGGTGATTGGATTTTGGAAAGTGGGTGGAGAAATCTTACTATCAATGATAGTGTCAAGGGAATCTATGTCATATTCCTCTTGATCGACAAGACTTTCATTATCATTGTCAATGTAATTAGGGTTTCCCTTGACCACTATTGATGGAGAATAAGGATTCATGATGGTGAAAGGATAAAGAGGATGGGTCAACGATTTGGGATGGAAATGGACTAAATCTCAAATTGGGATTTAGGTTAAGCTCAGATTTGGATTGGATTAAAGCTCAGATTAGGATGATTGGATGATGCGATGGGATTGATTCTGACAATCGACACTGAATCTGCTTCGAGATGAAAGTAGATTGATTAGGTTGAAGGTGATGTGATTGGATTGGATCGATCGATGATTGATAAGATCAACTGATGGATAGGATAAGATGACGAAAGAGGCTGCAAATTCCGTTCAGAGATTATCTTAGATGACTTAAGATACTGATTGATCGGATAAAAGGATAAATGGATGATTGTAGCACCGAATCCACCTTGAGATTGAAGGTGAATTGATTGGGCCAACAATAATGATTATCTTAGGACGGATGACAATCCTAAGCGGATGTTGATGATGACGATCAGATAAGACACTTAGGTCAATTTGGATAATAACTCGAGACGAAGTTCAAAGGATTTGGATGGGGGAAATGATGATTCAATTAGAGAAATTGATGAAAGAAAGTGGATGAACAAATACTCAAAATCAGTAAATGATTGATCGGGATGGATGAATGATTATTTGGAACGAGTAAATGATTGCTAAGAATAGATGAATGATTCTCAGAACGAGAAGATGAAAGCTCAGAATGAATGATAGATTACTCGGAGCGAGTAGACGATTGATCGGGATTGTATAATGAGAGTTTGAAATGATTGAAGGTGGTGTGAAATGGATGAATGTTTACTCGGAACGAGTAAACGAATGATCGAAACGATAGAACGAGAGTTCAGAATGACGAAAGGAGGTGTGAAATGGATGAATGTTTACTCGGAATGAGTAAATGGATGATCGGAACGATAGAATGAGAGTTCAGAATGATGAAAGGATGTGTGAAATGGATGAACGTTTACTCGGAACGAGTAAACGAATGATCGGAACGACTGAACGGGATTTTGGAATGATGAAATGCAGTGTAAAATGGATGAATGTTTACTCAGAACGAGTAAACAGATGATTAGAATGATAGAACGAGAGTTCAAAATGATGAAAGGATGTGTGAAATGGATGAACGTTTACTCAGAACGAGTAAATGGATGATCGAAAGGATAGAACAAGAGTTCAGAATGATGAAAGGATGTGTGAAATGGATGAACGTTTACTCAAAACGAGTAAACAGATGATCAGAATGATAGAACGAGAGTTCAGAATGATGAAAGGATGTGTGAAATGGATGAACATTTACTCGGAACGAGTAAACGAATGATCGAAATGATAGAACAAGAGTTCAGAATGATGAAAGGATGTGTGAAATGGATAAACGTTTACTCAGAACGAGTAAACAGATGATCGAAATGATAGAACAAGAGTTCAGAATGATGAAACGATGTGTGAAACAGATGAACATTTACTCAGAACGAGTGAACGAGTGCTCGGAATTAGTATTGGATTGAAAGATATGATGGGATTGGTGTCACTAGTCGGATTTGGGAACTAGATATGTTTGTTTTTCAAAATTTTCACAGAGGGGTGTCTGTGCCCTCCTGGGGCATCTGTGCCTTCTGGGGCATCTCTGCCCCCTTCTGGGGCATCTCTGCCCCCTTCGGGCATCTCTGCCCCCTTTTGGGGCATTTCTGCCCTCCTGGGGCATCTCTGCCGCCTCTTGGGGCATCTCTGCCCTCTTGGGGCGTCTTTGCCCCCTTCTACGACGTCTCTGCCCTCTTGGGGTGTCTCTGCCCCCTTCTAGGGCGTCTGTACCCTCCTGGAGGGGCAGATTCACCCCACAGTGGGGTGGACTCTTAAATGGGTACACGGGCTGTTAAAACGAAGAGACGGGCAATTGGAATGGGGTGTTGGATAATCGGATTAAGGAAATAGATGATCGGGTTTGGGAAAATGATTGGAATGGATGAATGATCAAGCACTCAAAACTAATGATTGCTTAGAATGGATGAATGATTGAAAGCTCAAAATGCGTAAACGATTGATTGGAAAGGATGAACAACTCTTAGAATGAGGAGATGAATGATTGGAATGGACGAAAGATTACTCGAAATGAGTGGGCAGAAGATTTGAAAAGGATGAAAGACTACATGGTCAAACGGATGTTGGAATGGCCAAACGAAGGTTTGGAATGATAAAATGGAGGTTTTCAGAGGTTTAGAGTGATAAAACAAAGGCTTGGGATGATGAGATAATGGTTGGGAATGATTAAATGATGGTTTAGAGGCTAAATGGATCCAAATGGGGTGATTTCAGGTGTTTAGGAGGGAAAATTCGCCCCTCTGTAGTAAATCAGGGGCATAATCGCCTCACTGCAGAAAATCAGGGGCGTAATCGCCTCACTGCGGTAAATCAGAGGCGTAATCACCTCACTGTGGTAAATCAGGGGCGTAATCGCCTCACTGCGGTAAATCAGGGGCGTAATCGCCCCACTACGGAAAATCAGGGGCATAATCGCCCCACTGCAGAAAATCAGGTTCGAAACGAGTAAACAATTGATTAGAAATGATAAATGACTCTTAGAATGAGGAGATGGATGCTTGGAATGGATGAAATATTACTTGAAACGAGTGAGAGGAGGATGAAAGACTACTTAGTCAAACGAATGTTGGAATGGCTAAGTGAAGTTTTGGAATGGTAGAAAAAATGGGGGTTTAAAATGATCAAATGGTTGGGAGACTTAGAATGACAAAACAGAGGCTTGGGATGATGATACAAATGTTTGGAATGATTAGACGATGATTTAGAGGCTAAATGGTTCCAAATGGGGCGATTTCAGGTGTTCAGGAGGGCAACTTCGCCCCTCTACAGTAAATCAGGGGCGTAATCACCTCACTGCGAAAAATTAGGGGCGTAATCGCCTCACTGCGGTAAATCAGGGGCGTAATCGCCCCACTGCGGTAAATCAGGGGCGTAATCACCTCACTGCGGTTAATAAGGGGTGTAATCGCCTCACTGCGGTAAATCAAAGGCTTGGTTTGATGCAAATGACTATGGCAAGGACTTTAAAATGACAATGATAAGGCCAAATTGTCAAAATTTCACTGGTTTCTCACAAGAAAACACTCTCAAGCAAACACAACCCTATGATTAGTGTTAAGGGTATGGCTAAAGAGGTCTTAATCTAGGATGCACAAGGTGTCTAGGGAGTCCTCGATATACTCTCGGTACGTGAGGCACAACCGTGAACACTAGCCCGTCACAAGCGTGAGTCGAGAACCCCAGCGAGATACTGAAGGGCTCGGACCAACTCTTCACGTCTATCTAGGTATCACCCTAGCTTCGACGCTCCGCCAATTACGACGTGACTGGATTGGGGTACAGCTTTCGCTCTCCCCCCTTTATATACCCCGCCGGTACGCGTGGTTGGAATCGTCCCTTGGGGTGATGAAATCCCCAAGTAGGTCCCACTATAAAGAAAGCACCAACCGTCTCCAACTACTCCCCAGGCTCACACGAAGTGCAAGGGTAAATCAGGGGCGTAATCGCCTCACTGCGGTAAATCAGGGGCGTAATCACCTCACTGCGGTTAATAAGGGGTGTAATCGCCTCACTGCGGTAAATCAAAGGCTTGGTTTGATGCAAATGACTATGGCAAGGACTTTAAAATGACAATGATAAGGCCAAATTGTCAAAATTTCACTGGTTTCTCACAAGAAAACACTCTCAAGCAAACACAACCCTATGATTAGTGTTAAGGGTATGGCCAAAGAGGTCTTAATCTAGGATGCACAAGGTGTCTAGGGAGTCCTCGATATACTCTCGGTACGTGAGCCTGGCAGTGAATACCTGACCCCGTCCTGGCGTGGAGTGAGGAACCCGGTCGAGATCTTGAAGGGCTCAGGACCAGCTCTTCACGTCTATCTAGGTATCACCTTGACGCTCTACAGATGCAACGTGACTGGATTGGGGTACTGCGGTAAATCAGGGGCGTAATCACCTCACTGCGGTAAATCAGGGGCGTAATCACCTCACTGCGGTTAATAAGGGGTGTAATCGCCTCACTGCGGTAAATCAAAGGCTTGGTTTGATGCAAATGACTAT
>VDFB02141735.1:0-26307 GCA_007258455.2 Sequoia sempervirens
TAATCTACACCCTTGTGGAGGAGATGAGAAAAATGATGAAACTTTTCCACTAATTGTGCAATGAATATTTTGATGTACTGGAGTTTTCCCTATAAGTTGTAAAGCTACTTGAGAGTTTGTGGTGGTTGCATGTCCATGATGCCTTGACCTTAGCTAGATCCACTTCAATTCCCCTCCATGATACAATGTATACCAAGGTCTTACCTATAGTGACTCCAAATATGCACTTCTTAGGATTTAACCATACCTTATACTCTCCAATTCTATCAAATATTGGTCCTAAAATTTCCATTTTTCCCTTCCTTTTCAATGATTTATCCAATATGTCATCTACATAATCCTCTAGATTCTTGTAAATCATGTCATGAAAAATCAAGGTTATTGCTCTCTGATAGGTGGCTCTAGCATTCTTAAGACCAAGTAGCATCACATTCCAACAATATGTTCCCAATTTGGGCATGTAAATGATGTCTTATGTTGATCTTCTTTAGCTATCATAATTTGATCCTACTCCAAGAATCTATCCATAAGGGAAAGCATTTCATGTCCAACTATTAGATCCATAATGATGTCAATATTAGGTAGAGGAAAATTATTCTTGGACATGCCTTATTCAAATCCCTGAAGTCTGTGCATATCCTGATGGCCCCAGTGGGTTTTGAAACTAGTACTAGGTTGGAAACTCACTCTAGATAGTTAGTCAGCTTTATGAATCCCATGTCAAGAAGCTTCAGCAACTCCACCTTGACTAATAACACTATTTTTGGATGCATTTTCTTTAACTTTTTCTTCACATGTTTATCTTTAGGTTGAACTGTAAGATGATAAACAACACTGATGTGTCAAGGCCAGAAATGTCTACATAGGACTAAGCAAAATTTACCTTTCTCTCTTTCAGTAAAGTTTCCAGGTTCTTTTGTTCTTCATCAGGGAGAGATTCTACATAAAAGGTAATTTGTAGTGTCTCCTCTATTCCCACATTGACTGGATTATATTTTTTGAAAAGTATCGATGATTTCTCTTGATGTATCACACTAATGGGTAGATTGAATCCCTCATCCTTAGATGCCTCAGAGTGGTTTTCACCATTAGATACATCCTTTATTTTTATTTTTTTGTGATCAGAAAGTGCCACAATGTGGTTTTCACTTAGGGATCAAGATATGATTTTCAATTTTTCAATTTTGTGACTAAGGGATTCAATTGTTTCCCCATAATATGCTTGCATATCTAGTCCAATGTTAAAACCTACTTTGTCATCTCTAAATGGCACACAGTCTCAAAGTCTCATGAATTCAGAGATAGCCTCGTCATTTTTGAATGAATCCAAAATAGGTGGTCCTCATTGGTCTGAGTTTATAAGTTGGGGATAGACGAGTTTCAATTCAGTGATTTTGCTAGTGGAATCGAAGGATGTGGTACTGATCATGAATATGCAAGTATCCTCAAATAGGCCTATGATTTTGAGGTGGAAATTCATCAATGGTATCATTACATGATGTAGGTAACCAAGAGGAATATTTATTTCTCAGGAGCAAGAGGTTCTAGCAAACCATTATTATTTTGAAAAATCTTTTCATTTCTAGTGTATTTCATGCTCTTCATCAGTTAAAGTCCTTTGTTTTCATCATCCATACGAAGAGAAGGCTTTGGTTTCTCATCTTGGTAGATCCATTTTGATATATTATCCTCACCAATAATTTCTTTATTCAAATCTCCCCACTTCGTGAAGGTGGTAGATGTCATCTTGATTGTCTTTACCTCCTTTCAGTAGGTTGAGGTTTCCCATAGGATCTAGGAGAAAGGAGAAGTTCTCCAACTACAAAAGAATCTTTCAAGTTATAGTCCCCACAACCATTATCTTTGATAATTGCTTTGATCTCAAGGATGTATTGTAATATAGGTGTCTTTGATTTAGAGGTGGAAGGTAGGGTAGATGGGTCAATAAAAGAGGATGGTATTTGTACTTCATTGTTCTTAGGAACTTGTGGGACCCTATAATACCTCTCTTCTAGATTCTTGAAATATTAAAAGGGTTTTGGATCACCATGGATTGTGATTTCTCTATATTCATAGGGAAACTTGATGCATTGATGGTAGGTAAAAGTTAGGGATTGCATGGCATGGATCTATGGATGACCAAGAAGTATATTATATAGTAGGTCAAGATCAAGAACTTGGCAAGTGGTTTATGCAATTGCAGGTCTTACTTGGATAGTTATTTTGATCATTCCTTCAGAACTCCATTCGTTATCATCATAGGATCTAATGGTAACACCTTTTTCCTTCTCAATAACATCCTCTTAATAGCCCAAGGTTTTCATAAAATGAAGGGTACAAATGTTAAGACTAGTACCTCCATCCACCAAGACTCTTTTGACTATTTTTATGGATATATACCTCAAGATGTAAAGCTTGGTTATGTGATGGTTGTGTTGGGAGGTCATGCTCAAAAAATGTGAGGATATGGGGGGAGTTTATGTTTTCAACCATAGCTTTAAATTTTTCGGTATCAAGATCATTAGGTATAGATGATGAAGACAAAGCTATCTCTAGGATTTCCTTGTGTGCATGATATATTTTTAATAACTCTGAGATAGAGATTTGGGTGGGGGTCTTTTTCAATTGGTCCAAGAGGCTATAATTAATGGGATTTGACTTCAATGGGGCTATAGGTTGTGATGGTTCTCCTTGGATGGTAACTTCCGCTCTGCGTGTGGTGACTCCACACTCCACACAAGGTCCTTTGATAGTAATGATTAATATATGATGATCACAAGGCCCTACAACATTGTTGTAGACATGACCAACTTTGGTATAGTTATTCCATTTTTCATTAATATTTCCCTTGCTATGATCTAGAATCAAGGTCTTGTATATATTAAGGTCCTAATTTCAAGGTTGTTGATCCACACTTCTCTGTTATCAATGAGATCTTGAATAACATTTTTCAGCTTCATGTAATTGGATATTTTGTGTCCCTTGGTTTTGTGAAAAGTGTCAAAGATCCTCATCTTTATACCATGGAGGTTTTACTTGAGGTTTTTGATAATTCTTTTAATCAAGGAGCATAATGAGATTTGATTGTATCAAATTTTTCATTATCACTTCAATAGGTTCCCCCAAGGGTGTGTATTTGTGTTGTTGAGGATAGTTATTTCGAGGTGGTGGTCCCCTTTGGGGGTTTGCATTATTGATCATATGTTGATTATTTGGTGGTTGGGTGTCTTGATGTTGCATATTCTATTATTTTTGGTTCACCTGTGGTGGAACACTTATCACAACCTTCGCATCAACTATGCCATCATTAGTAACATTCTTATTTTTGGCCCATATATAGGGTTTGTCATTGGAACTAGATGATGGATGATTGTCTTTTTATATTTTTGTTGCTTCTTGTGCAATGAGGGATATTTCAATGTTAATTCCCTTGGATATTAGTTCCTTATATGTCAACACACATTGTATCTTGAATTGGAAGGCTAGATTAGTTTCATCATTTCCAGTAATGATCTCTACTTGTTGATTTTCTAGTATTGGCCTTTACATTTACCTTCTCTATGTCTCCATCGTTGTAAGAATGATGTGAATACTTCTCCCTTACCTTTTTTTAAGGGTATAGAGTTCCTCCAAGCTTACATCCATATCAAGATTGTAGGATAAATGTGCTACAAATTGATCTATTATCTCTTGGAATGTCTTGATTCTCAGAGGTAGGTGTGAGAACTACTCTATAGCTTGGCCTCTCAAACTTCTTGGGAAGAGATGCATCAAGTATGAATCATTGTATGCTACTTCCATGCATGCCACATAAAATTCCCTAATGTGTTCCTCTGAATTTCCACACCCTTCGTACTTGTCAAATTTAGGTATCTCAAATCTTGGAGGGAATGGTACCATTGCAATGTTATGATCAAATGGATATGGACACAAATTTTGCACTATGTATGAATTTTTGGTTTTCCATGCTTGAATATCTTGTATTTTCTATGTGAGTTTCTTGATTTTTGAAGAAAGTTCCTCTTGAGGATTGTTCAATGGTGGAGCATATGTGTTGAATTGTGGGATGGTAGATGAGTTGTAAACTGGATTTTGATATGATAGTGTGTTTTTATATGTGTTATATGGTGTGAATTGTGGATTGGTTTGATATTTTTGATTTTGAGGTGATGATGGTTGTTTTGTACCATATGCTCCATATGAATGTTGATTTGTGACATTTTTTTGAGAATTAGTGTATTGTTGTTGTTGATTGTATTGCAAGCCTTGTTGTTGTTGAGCTTGTGAGGTTTGTTGAGCTTGTAAGGCTTGTTGAGATTGCAAATCTTGTTGAGCTTGTTGTGCTTGAAATGCTTGCTATTGTGCAATATCTTTTTGTTGGGCTTTCCAAGCTTGTTGTCTTTGGGGGGATCGAATGATGTGTTATGAAGGTGGAATGTTTGGATTCGATGTGATGCATTGATTTTGTGGAATATGTGATGGATGTTGTGGGATGGTATTATGAGGATGTTGTGATGGAAGAATATTTTGATTTTGAAAATCTTGGTATTGATGTTGTTGTGGAATGAAATTTTGATTTTGACACGCATGATTTTGTAGATTTTAATTTGAGATACTTTGATTTTGATGAGGGGAAACTTTTCCTTGATGTTGGAATTTGATGTTGTTGTGATATGATCTCCTTGCAATATTTGATGTTGTGGGGGGACCACATGATTCTGTGAACCCATTTTATTTTGAAACATTTTTTGTGATCTTTGGTACCAATTGATGTTGGGACATGGGTTGAAGACTTATTTGATTTTGTGACAATGGATTGTAGGATATCGGTTGATGTTGTGATGTGTGTTTCATACCTTGGTTTTCAGATCCTAAATATTGTGATACTTGAGGAGCTTGTGGTTTTTGAGGTATGTGTTAAGAACCTTGGGGTGGTTGAACACCTTGGGGCTATTGTGATATGTGTTGTGACCCTTGGGGTGGTTGGATTTGACTTTGAGAACCTTGTGATTTTTGATATCCAAGTGTGGTTGTTGTGATATGATTTGATCACTTTGTGATTGTTGGTTTTGACTTTGAATAACTTTTAATGTTTGATACCCTTGTGGTTGTTGTGATATGAGTTGTGAACCTTGTGGTTGTGAACCTTGGGGTTGATGTGATGTGAGTTATAAACCTTGAGGATTTCCATGTTGACTTGTGAGATTAGTTGCATCCACTCTAGTAGTGGCTTGGCACATGTAATGAAGATGTTTGTGGCATATATTGAATGATCTTATGTACCAAAGGTACATTTTTAGAAGATTGACCTGTGTTTTGAGAAGGTTGGCCCATTGATGTAATGTTTGACAAGGGTTGTTCCCTAAGTGTGTTTACATCAAAAGTAGAGGGAAGTTTTATTCCTTTTTCCGCAAGTGTGAGCATATATTGAGTAGGATTTAAGCTCAATATTGTGTTTATGATTTGATGAACCCTAGGGTCTTGTTACATTTCAAGTAACTCTTCAAAAGTAAATTCATGGGGTTTTTCCATAATATCATCTATTTGAACACTTGTCTCTTATGATGAGTGAAATGGTGATGAATTTTTTAGTGGAGTGGAAAATCCTCTAGGAATAAAATTGGGCATCCCAAAGGTAGGTTCACTAGCACTTAGTGTGATGGGTATGTTTTAACCACTAGGGTTTAACTCCATTTTTTCTTGTGTTTTGACCTTGTTGTAACAATAAAATGTGTAACAACCCTATGAGTTGTGTGTTTTGAATGGTATTGCTTAAATTCGTTGGTTGATTAAAATTTCCCTAACAAATACCCCCTAATAGTTTTTGGACCAATGATGTATGATTTTGTGAAGATGATGAATGATATGGAACTTTCAATTTTTGACCATAACCTAGACTCAAGTTTGATTGATGTGTTTTTTGATGATGATGTTTATGAACTTGTAAACCTTGAGAGTAGAATTGTGACTTCAAGGTAAACTTTTCCAAACAATATGTGTACTAATTCCCCTAAATGTCTAGAAATAGATTGTCGCTAAATAAAGAGTTAAACTAGTTGATGTTGGAAAACTTAGTCTAAGGGGTTTTTTTCCAAAAATTTCAAGTTGTCATGTGAAGTTAGATGTTGTAATGTTGATGTTGATCCATTTTGAAAACCTAGGAGATACTTTTGACAAGACCAAGTGATTTTGATAAAGACTTTTGTATGATGTGTCAATGTTTGATACTCTAATTATTTTGATAAAAACAATAATGAGCATAAATTTCCTTCTTTTTTTCTTTGAGACCAAGTAACCAAAAAATTTTGAATCAAGTAACCAAGGGAACCTACTTTGTGGGTTCAGTTCTTAAAATATGATTTAGCATGAATTATTTTTACCACATAAAAGTCTTGATTATGAATTGTTTAAGACTAAGATGTCTACAACAAAGAAAATTATTTTCCACAAAAGCTCAAAATTTTTGAAAACCAAATTGATAAATTATAGTTCTATAGGTATACTTTGACATAATGAGAAAAGATATGGCCAAAGATACTAGGAAGCACACTAAGATATTGTTTTTATAGAAACAAGATATACTTAGATGCATTCAATAGTACAATGCCCTTCGAGTGCACTCAGTTATGCTCAAAGGGATTGAAGTTTTAGTCATGACCATGTTGATTTTTTTCTTGAGTTTGAGTGATAAGTAATGTATTTACTGACTCAATGGGTAAAGGGGATATTTGCAATCTTTCTTCCATAAAGCTTAATTAGAAAAGTTTGATACCACCAATCAAGAACATTCCTATTTACTCACATGGGTACATCTCTTAAGCCTGGTCCACATAATAAAATACCTAGCTTGAGTGGATGACTAGAGTATACATATGTAGACACGATACACCTCTTACCTTGAAAGGAAAATTTCCTTACAAGGTGTTTTACACCTCAACAACTAATCAATACATGACGAATATCTTCATGGAATGACCATCTATTCCATGTTGCACCTTCTTAAGAGATGTTCAAAATTGTAAGGCTTCTAAGTATGATAGTTTGTAGTGACTCAGTGAACACCAGTGGTATAATGTCAAATGTTAGACACTAAACACTATAGTCAACGTGATGTGGTCTATACACCCACAACTATTTTGACATTCTTTGTATACATCACAAGATAAGTACTACTTGTTTTCACTTTTGGACCCTTTATATATCCCACCTAAACATGTTCTTGGAGGTTGCCTTGAGTTCTCCATTACGGGGTGTATCTAATTTTGATCACTCAGTTAACTCTTGCTTTGATGTCTGAGTGGCTTTCTCGAGTAATCTCTTCGTCAAATCATTCAATCGTCCAGTGCTAACTCAATTGCGTGTACATGCATATTAATTAAATATTCTTATTTAATTAATTAAATGGTGTGCGTGCATTCGAACAAGAGTTGCTTTAATCAGTCTTTATCTTTGTCATGCAAAGATATTTCTTCTGTTTTCGAATACCGAACTGAAGATTAAATCATTCATTTAATCTTTAATTCTATTTCTAATTTGTATCACTCATGTCACTACTGTCAGTTAATAGAATGCATGATTAATCTGTCGATCTCAACCGTCCGTTGATCTTTCGATCTTGGCCTGTCGTTCGAATAATCAATTTTCTATAAATTGATTTGTCATTCTTCATTCTAATCTCTCTCGCGAAATCTTATGACTTTTGAGAGCACTTTGTCTTGAATCTTCGATATTTTGCTAATCACTATCTTAGGCTATACTTGCACAAATTTACTAAAAATCTGAGGGAAATTATACTACACAAGAAAAATGGAGAAGGGCAATCGAGATGAATCATGGAAATACGTTTGAAATTGGTGAGATTTTTTCAGTTTGTTTACGTTTTAACTTCCTTTGTTCTTTGTTGCTTAACATTTAGATTTGCATTTGTAGATTTTAGTATTACATGTTTGCTTCTAATCTTCTTTATTGTCTTTGTGCACTTTCTATGGCGTTACATTTGGTGAACCCGACGTGAAGATACCATCTTCACAGATCCGTAGATCTTTTATTTTTTGGTTTTTACAGGTTTTTCGTACGAAACGACGAATCTGAAGTTTCTTGAACTGCAATTGATTTCACGAACCGCATCTGACGGAAGAAACGACGCATTTGTATTTTCCTGAACCGCAATTGAATTCCCGAGCCGCAATTGAAGAAGAAACGACGCATCTGACTAGTAATACAGCGACGCAATTGACTGGTAAAACTTTATTTCTGTTTTCAAAAATCTAAAATTTTCAATTGATTTGTGTGTTACTAATATCTTATCTTCAGTGTGTGGCCTTTTGGAGTTAACAAGCTTTTGTAGGACGATTGACGAAGGCAATATTGAAAACTACTAACGAGTTTTTTTGCAGGATGCTTGTCGAAGACCCTAGTTAATTTTGAAATAGATTGTTTGGCAACGTAGCAAATCTTTCCTTTGGTTAAAATTAATGAGTGTCTACTGTGTTTGGTGTGAAAGCACAAGTCTGGTTACCCTTATGACTTGATACATCGAAGTATCCTCTCCCCTTGCGCATCCGTGCGATCCTGGGTGTAAGAGAAACGGTTACCAACTCTAGAACTTAGGCCTTTTCTGGTGGGAAAAGGTACTCACCCCAGGATGACTCAGACCGGTAGCACCCTGAACCCGAGGGACTTCCAGCCGGTATGTAAAAGTGGGCTCTTGGGGAAACCCCAAGAATCACGAGTGTGGTTCCGATGAGATGGATCTGAAAGGGGACTCGCGTTGTATGGATCACACCCCATGAATGAAATGCCCGTACTAAATACCTCTTGTTTTAGAGACCAACCTATTTGTGGCCATTGCTTGGTATAGTGCAGGGTACAGTATCATGCCCGAAGATACTCACTACTGATCCCCTTGAGTAGAGATAGTAGTTCTTGGGAGGTCATTGCCCAAAGAATTTGAAATTGGTGTGCTCGAAAGACGTTAATGAGCCATGGAGGGGAGCCAATGCCACCAAATTTCTAAGCTATCTACTCTCGAGAAGGAAAGGTGTTTATCACCAATCCGGGGTATTTTGGTGGGCTATACCAAGTATACAAACCCTAGGCCTTTGGCCTATTAGGATGTGCTTGTCTGTTATCAATTTAAACATTCTTTGAGTCCAAAATCGAAACTGAAAACACTTTGTCTTATGATTGTCTTTGATTGTCAGAATTTGATCACGGAAAATGAAGTCAGTTTAAATCTTATCACTGAAATTACACAGAGAATCGTAACTATTCACTAGAAACTCGCATCTATTATCAGGAGTCGCATCTATTAAAACTTTAGTCACATCTGTTATCAGGAGTCGCATCTGTTGATTTTTGAGTCGCATCTGTTTAGCTGTGAGTCGCATCTGTCAATATTAGTCGCATATGTCAAGAATAGAGTCACATCTGCCAGTTTAACTCTCAATTGCTTTGCAAAAAACTACATGCGTTATATTCTGAGTCGCAACTGTCAGTATGAGTCACATCTGTTAGATCTTAACCGCATCTGTCAGAGTCAAACTGAACTTTACCAGAGAAACGCAATTAATCACTGTAAAACCACAATTGTAAACTTGAACTACAACTGTCAAATCCCGTGATGCATCTATCTGATTATCAGGAAACCAGAATTCACAGTCACTGTCCAGTCAACACGATTACACCAGTTTTAGTTGTCTTTACACAAACAGTCCTTGAACAGAAACCTGAAATGATTTGCTCAATTTTGCATCCTTTAGGTTCATTTAGTCATTACCATAGTTGTCTTCATTTAGAGTTTAGTTTCATTTTAGGGTACATATTACCTTGCATTAAACTTCTAGGAAGGTCACTTTTACAAACTTTAGGATAGGTCCATCATCTATACTCTAGAAAAATCATAGTGTCAACGAAATTTGTCATTGAACCTAGTCCTATCATCTTATCCTTTGTCCTACAGAGAGTCCGCCTAGCTCATCAGTCTAGTTAGGAGACTCAAGTTATCTTTGATCCTTGTCCTACAGTGGTTCTTTGACATAACTAAATTGGCACCTTGGTTAGACTTTAGGTAGTTGGTACCCTCTTCTTAGGTTTACGGAATTGATTACCTTAGAAGCTTAGTTGAACTTTGCATACTTAGATATTTTCATCCTAGACTAGCATCATATTAGACATATTTTACTTGCACAAAAAATCCCAAAAACATAGCTTAGGTTGCATACCTTAGATTTAAGTCACTCTTTTCATTATCATACCTTAGCCCTCATATTACATACCTTATTCATACTCCATCTTTCATCATAACCTCACCACCATGTCTGCAATTTACCTTGATATGCGTGCTAGTCAAGTTGAATACCAGTTACTCCGTAATGGTCAATTCCAACAAGCCATAGACTTCAAAAGACAATATATCCAATCCAAATGCCAATCAATGTCAACCCATGGTCAACTACCCACATATCATTCCTACCAACAATCCATAAGTCCTAGTCCTCCATCCATCTACCCTCGTTATCAAGAGTCCCTTAGAATAATCCATGCCATGAATCCACAACAAATGTCCACTTATCACCCTTATCCTAACCTTGACAAGGGAAACCAACCTTCCACTAATCCCTTCCAAGCTTCCATGTCCTACCCTAGTCCTTCATCCACTAATTCCTTCCAAGCCTCCATGTCCTATCCTAGTCCTTCATCCACTAATCCCTTCCATGCCACTCCATCTCACTCTACATTTAGTCATGACAATACATCTATTCATGGTCTCCAAAGTCACATCCCATCTACTAAACTTAAGGATACATGTCAAATGGAAAGTCCAAAGCATGACTTCATGGCTTTAGCTTCATGTCAAGATCAAAGTGGTCTATCCCATGACCCTATCTTTAAGTCCATCCAAGAATTCCTTCTAGATAATCATGGCCCATCCAAAATACACCTATCCTTGATCAAGATTCCATTCCCAACCATATTATTCAAGACAAACCTGTCTTTGATCAAGACACTACTATTGAGCAAGAAGTCCAAAATGATCCACTCTTTGACCTTTATGCCATTCATGATCAAACATTTGAAAATGACCCTATCCAAGTACAAAACACATCCATTTCCCAAAATGAGACACTTGCCTCCTTTGGACACATAGATGATATTCCTCTAGAACGAGAGTCTCCTACTCTAGATATATTTGCAAATGATCAAGCTATAGTTGAGTTCATTAGACTCTATGACAATGACCATAAAGACGGTTTCAACATCGACTTGGAAGCACTAATAGAATCCTCTGAATTTGATATGTCACAAAATCACACCAAAGATATCCAACATGTCAATGAAGATAAGACATCTTATCAACTAGGATCATCCACTTTTATCAAATCGGGCTTTCTTGTAGAGGAGAAGATTCCAAGTAACAGTTTCCACATGCACAGTGATGGGTTAGCATCTTGCTTTCAAAATAAAAAATACCCCATCGCAAACAGAATCTATCAAAGCATGCAATATCAAGGAAAAGGACTAGGCATACACGAGCAAGGAATTCTAGAACCAGTACAGTTTCAAGAAAATCCTAGACATCAAGGTCTTGGTTATCCTTCAGTCAACAAATCTAATGATGTTAATGGTACCTCCTTGATATTGGGGGAAACTTTATCTAATATAAACATCAAAATGGAGGCCATGAGTAGTTCTTATCATAAGGTTGTTGCCAACACTCCTTCCATCCATACCATAAATTGTCATTCCAACATGAATAAACCTTCCATTTGGAACCAACAAAAACAAAATTCTTACAAATTCAAAATTCAAAATCAAATATCAAAGGCCATTGAATCAATCAAAAATCCAAGTGGACAAATAAAGTTAAAATGGATCCCAAAGAAAAATGGATCAAGCAAAGAAAATAGTTCAAAAGTAAAAGTCAATCAAAATGTGGAGCCACAAGAAAAGAGGACTCCCACATATAATAAATGTCCACCTCCTTCAAAATGGTCATCATACAAGGCATATAAAAGTCATGGTTCCAAACATTATCCCAATTTGAAACCCAGTCTCCATCATCCATCACCCCAAGTTTGGCAAATGAAAATTCCTACATCTAAATTGCCAAACACGTCTCCCATCATCTATCATAATCCTACATATCGTCTAAAGTCTAAAAATCCTACGTCACAAATCCGTCGCATCTTGGCAGCAACTCTTTATTGTAAGGACTCCCCTGGCACTCTATCACGATGTGCGTATTTTGATAAGGTCAACTCCAGTGTCAACAAGGATCACAATGACATCAATCAATTGTATACAAGTGCTATGATCCTAACAAGGCAACTACTTCATCAAGGTTATTATTGTCATATCATGGCACCAGTCTCTACATCAACACCATCAATGGATTCGGCACAATCAGTGATCATCTAAAGCATCAAGGCCATCCAGAAAATTATTAAAAAAAAAAAAAGTCACTTTGATGAAAACCTGGCAAATTGGCATGGTGACACCAAAAAAAAAGAAAAAAAAAATCAAGAGAAAAATTTCGTCCAATAGTGAAAACCATTCTTATGGCGCTTTGGATAAGTACCATGATGAAAACCTGGAAAACAGGCGTCATGTGTAAGAAATTATCTATGTGGACTATTATACTTGGGGGAAAGTTGTCTCGTCTCCCATACCCTTCGTATGACATTTATTATGATATCTCCATCTATCTATCTTAGCCCTACCACTCATGTCAATTTTCCCACCTACTTTGATCTTGATAAGGGTTGGGGTGCAAACATAAATCATGCTTTGGAAAAACTCTTGACATGTCTATCCTTTGGTCATACACTATCCACAAAATATCATGTCATAGCCTTCATAGCATTTTTCCAAACAAGTTATCCTTATACAAAATACCTATCACATGCCTTGGTTTTTCCCTTGTCAATGGTCTAAGGATCTTCCATCATACCATCTAATCCTGAAAAGTCATTCCAAATGCAACAAGCCCAATCCATATAATCTTTCTATGCATTCTAGTGCATCATTCAAAACATTCATTGGCTTTGTTTCTAGCATGGCTGCAAACCTTGATCCTTTAGTCACATTATTGTCATCCTCATGTTGTTTCAGGATGTGTCATTCCCACGTCAAACAACATTGTCATCATCCTCATCATCTGTCAATTGGTTTTTAGCTTGACTAGGGGCACAATCAGGGTTGTCCTTGGATTCTTGTGCATGCTTGCTTGGCATGCTTATAGGCATCATTTCACTGTACATAGTCCTTATCCTTGTACATACTACCTATCCCTGTACATATCCCTTATCTTTTGTGTCCATTGCTTGTATATACCATTCATAATAAGTGGTAGTCTTTCCCATAACCTGGAATGATTGACATTGAGCACATTTCATATCCTCCATTTTATCCTATTCATAATCAATTGGTCTTATACTCGACTAGGGGCAAACACTTGACATTTGTCATATTGGTTCTTACATTGGTTGTGTTGGAGACGTAAAACCATGGAAAATCCATGAACATCGCAAAATGACCTGAGAAAACATAAAAAAACATCAGAAAACTTCAAAAAGACAAAAAAATCAAAACATTTCAAAAATCCAAAAACAGAGTCAGAGTCAGTCGCACTTGTCAGTCTTTGTCGTTTGTCGAACTACGTTGCCTCTGCGACTGGACGTAGGCAAGGCCATCTGCCGATGTGCCCCCGAGGCATTAGGTCAGTCTGTTTAGGTTTGTCTATATAAATTCATGATTTAATCCATATGTCTATATGACAAGGTCATTGGTCATGTCGAACTACGAGGTCTCTGCGTGTATAACGTAGGCAAGGCCATCAATCGATGAGCCCCCGAGGCCACACTAGGTCAGTCCATTAGGGTTCGTCACATTCACTTTCACACACGTCTTCTATTTGTAGTCAATCTTGTCAGTCAAAGTCATGTCGAACTACGAGGTCTCTGCATGTACAACGTAGGCAAGGCCATCAATCGATGAGCCCCCGAGGCCACACTAGGTCAGTCCTTTAGGGTTTTTCGTCACACATAGTCAATTGTCTGCACATCATAAAAATTCATGCATCAATCTGGTGAACAAGTCTGCAATGTCTCTAAGTCAAATCAAACAACTTGCCAAACAAAACAACCAAAACAGATCAACTAATGTCTGCTACAGGATATGTCCTTCCTGGAAACAGACATTATCATAACAATCAACCTGTATCTTATTCAGGATGGGTCCTTCCTGAATACTGATATCAGCAATGCAATCTATGTCTTATACAGGATGATTCCTTCCTGCATAATCGACAAGGTCAAACATAGCCTTACATAGGTTATCACATCAATGGAATTTGACTCAACGTCTTATACGATACATGTCTTTCTGAAACCAAGCTTTGTCATGCCTTATACAGATAGTCATAACATCGAAACCAGACTCAGTCTTATCCGGTATGTGTATCTCCTGAAATCAGGCTCTATCAATCAACAAATCAAACAAACAAATCATGTTTTGGCAAATATTTTACTGGCTTTTTGACTTTATGGCTTATTTATCTTATCATTTATCTTGAATTGATGACTGGGATTCATGTTACTAGCTTTCTCAAGGATGTCCCATGAAGGATTTAGAGAAGCAACGATGTATCGAATTCTATTTTCTTTGACTGCCTGTCGACTGTCTTTTAACTTTGATTTTTGAGTCATGTTACTAGTTTCCTCAAGGATGTCCCATGAAGGATTTAGAGGAGCAATGACGTCTCATGACCCGTCTTTTACTTTGTTTGCTGTCTGTGGTTTGTCCTGACAAAAATACTGGGGCAACTTGTGCCCTTAGTATGAGTTAATGACAATCCTTGTTTGCGACTGTCTGTTATTAGCAAGTGGATGACCTTGCACACCTTGATCTATGTCATATCATGGTGTTTTTCTCCATTTGTATTAGTCCCGCCTAATGATGATAAAGTGCAATTCCTTCTATGATACAGCAAAATATCGAACATTGCTAATACTAACATCTATCTCTTGTCTTTCGTTCTTTCTCGATCTTTCTTTCCGCACTAACAGTTCTTCTTTCTTGCATTATGACGGAGTCCTGTGACACAAAACATTATACATCATCCTGCATCAACATACATGTTAGAAACATACATACATATAGGCATATTTCACATCTAGATCATCATGGCATAATAGACAATCATCATCAAACAATACATATCATAAGCATTCCATGTACAAAGCAACTGTAAATACATGCATCACATTACATTTGTATAGCATCACATGTCGTCTGCATCATACATATGACATCATATTGCATCTCATAATCATATAGGATCAACATCATATAGAATTATACATCATATAGAATCAACATTATCTCATTAACTGTATAAACATCATAAAATACATATACTCATCCATCACATAGGCATATCATATAAACATCACATGTATAAATAAATACTGCATAATCAGTACATAGAAATACATATCATGAGAATCACCGCCAAGATCATATATATATATATATATATATATATATATCGCTCAAATGTGTCACATCACAATGTCATAATGTATCAATAATACATGGAAGCCGGCAGGCTATAAGGTCAAAATATAGTGTCTCGACAAATGGTACCCCTATCCTGAGCTGCCACTGCCATCATGCCGGGAGTGTGTGGGGGAATGTTGATGAGAACCCGATGATCTCTAAGCTGAGGGAGGTCTATCATATGGACCTGCTCTACATGGCTACTCCACCCCCTTTGTGCTAACTATCCGTGTGTGGGTCTTGGTCTGGGACCTGCTACTATGTGCTGCTGAGAAACTAGGAGCTCGTCTCTCTAATGGAACCTCTGCCTCATCCCGTACCCATCCCTCCCATTTCCAATCCCAATTTCGCAAACTGCACTGCATTTCTGCCTATCTAATGGACTAATAGGGAGCATTTCCAAATTTTTCTAAACTTTTCAGAAATTTCTCAATTTTCCCAAGGGGGCATACTGTCACCTGTTTTAATTTGGAACATTGTTGGGGCATATTTCTTTTCGATTTTCTTTGACACAACGCCTAAATGACATTGTATCAAAGAGGGGAAAATGTAGACACCAAAATCTGGTTTAGGCCTGCGACTTCCATATTCTTCGTAACTTGTATTCTTCATGGTCATGATCAAATAATCTTAATTATTTAATTAATTCATCTTCTACTAATTCTTCTATTAATTATATAATCTTAATTATTTAATTAATTCATACTTTTCTTTATTCTATCTGATTAATTAAATAAACGCTTTTTATTTAATTATGTTACTAATTAACCTTATTCTTCTTGTTAAATTAAATAAATCGTTATTTAATTTACCTTTATCATACTTCAACTATAATTAAATAAATTCTTTATTTATTTAATTATTCATTTTAAATCTCTTTCGTCACTTAATTAAATAAATCTTACTTATTTAATTATTCTCTGAATATCAAATCTCGAATTAAATGAATTATTTAATTCATTAATTCTATTTTAACGCATTCCTCTATATTTTAGATAATTATGTGAGTTATCTAAGTATTCACTTTGACTCAACTCGACATCTAATTTTGATCGCTCAGTTAACTCTTGCTTTGATGTCTGAGTGGCTTTCTCGAGTAATCTCTTCGTCAAATCATTCAATTGTTCAGTGCTAACTCAATTGCGTGTACATGCATATTAATTAAATATTCTTATTTAATTAATTAAATGTTGTGCGTGCATTCGAACAAGAGTTGCTTTAATCAGTCTTTATCTTTGTCATGCAAAGATATTTCTTCTGTTTTCGAATACCGAACTGAAGATTAAATCATTCAATTAATCTTTAATTCTATTTCTAATTTGTATCACTCATGTCACTAGTGTCAGTTAACAGAATGCATGATTAATCTGTCGATCTCAACCGTCCATTGATCTTTCGATCTTGGCCTGTCGTTCGAATAATCAATTTTCTATAAATTGATTTGTCATTCTTCATTCCAATCTCTCTCGCGAAATCTTATGACTTTTGAGAGCACTTTGTCTTGAATCTTCGATATTTTGCTAATCACTATCTTAGGCTATACTTGCACGAATTTGCTAAAAATCTGAGGGCAATTATACTACACAAGCAAAATGGAGAAGGGCAATCGAGATGAATCATGGAAATACATTTGAAATTGGTGAGATTGTTTCAGTTTGTTTACGTTTTAACTTCCTTTGTTCTTTGTTGCTTAACATTTAGATTTGCATTTGTAGATTTTAGTATTGCATGTTTGCTTCTAATCTTCTTTGTTGTCTTTGTGCACTTTCTATGGCGTTACAGATATTAAAATGGCTAGAGTGCAATTACTCTAAAGCTTTGTGGATGTGAAATTGGCTATAGTTCAATTGCTTCAAGGCTTATGGATCCATAACTCATACAAAAGAGGACTATTTATAGGATTTTTAGGTGAATCAATGGCTAGGATCAATTTGGTTAATCAATGGATAGAAATGGATGAGAGGGAATGACATGGATCAATGATCAAATGAAGGATCAAGATTACTCAATGCTATGGATCAAGAGAATTGATCAAAGGCTCAAATTGATTGAGACAAACACAAATCCCATGGTTTTAGGAAGAATGTGCAAGATATTTCCATGTGGGAGGGAAATATTTGAATTTAAATTAGAGGAATATTCTTGAGAATATTCTCTTGCAAGTGGGAGAAGTTGGAAAAAATAAAAGATATTAGTCAATTAAACAATTAAAATATTATTTAATTATGCAAGATGAAAGAATTTAGAATTTTAATTAAATAATTACCTCATTTAATTAAAAGGGTGGGATTAATGACAATCAAATAATTAAGATTATTTAATCAAATGAGGGGAATTAGGGGATTTAATTAAATAATTCACATTATTTAATCAAATAGGATGACAATTAGTATGAAAGAGATGAATTAACCCAATAATGTTGATTATTTGATTAATAGAAGAAAATGATGAATTTAATCAAACAATAAGGATTATTTAATTAAATAGATGAAAATGGTCGAATCAGGACGAAAATGATGTTAGTAGATCGAATCAAATGTGTGATATTGATCAAGACAATTTTAAGTGTCTACACTAAATATATGTGATGAGTCCCCTGGTGACTATATTAGAACCATGCTGACAAAAATAGTAGATGATACTCATACTAACAACCAACTGAATGGTGTGGATGACTAGTTAACTCCCAAGAAAAAAAGGCAAAAAAAAAAGGGAAGATGTGGGAGTTGAGACCAAAGCAGGTAGACCTTCCCAAAGATAAAATAAGAATAGGGAAATAGCTAAGGATATCGCTACTGGAAAATAAAGGACATTGGAAGCATCCTCAAAAAATATTTATAAATGAAGATCCTCTCTTGGAACATAAGAGGGCTCAAAAACCCAAACAAAAAGTTGGCTCTAAAATTCTATATTTAGGATCACAAGATTGAAATTCTATTATTACAAGAAGTCAAGATTAAAAAAAAAAACTTTTAATTGATTGCTAAGAATTTCTGGCCCAATGCCCACTTCTTGTTTAGTGATGCCTCTAGTGTCTCAGGGGGTCTCATAGTTATGTGGAATTTGAACAATTTGTGTGGCTCTAAACTATTCCAAACCAAGCACAACTTGGGTGTTTAGTTCTCTAATGTTGGGTTTTCTTGGATATTCATCAATATCTATGCCACTAATATGAGGAATGCCAAGAAAAGCCCCTAGCTTGAACTTTTTTATTAGATTTTGGGTAATAAAGAGGCTCATTGGTTGATTTTGAAGGACTTAAACTCCCCCCTCTACCCCTCTAAGAAGTGTGGGGGGTTGATTGATTAAACTGACAATATGGCCAACATGGAAGACCTATTGAATATTACAAGGCTAATTTATATAGACCTTCAAGGCTAACCCTTGAATTGGACTAATTGAAGGCTTGGGGACAATCTTATACAGGTTAGCCTTGATCATTTTTTATTCTCCCTCAATTGGACATCCCTCCATAGCTCCAACTTGCAATTTCTTCCTCGAACTGTGTCCTACCATAACCCTCTCCTACTTTATTGGGATGATAACTTTGTTGTTGGTCCTTACCCTTTCAACTGTGAGATCATGCAGAGCTCCCACCTTAACTTTGAGGAAAAAAATTCCACTTAGTGGAATATTCCCATTCATGGATCCCCTATGTATTGTGTCTCTCAAAAACTCAAAAATATTAAAAAAATTGTGAAAGGTCGAAAGAAGTGGGTCTTTGGTGATGTTTTTCACTAGAAGAGAGACAAATAAACTCAAGGCTATCCAAGTCAAAATGGTGAATGGTGATGTGTGTGATCAGAATTTCCAAATCGAGAAGGATTATCACACTAATTTGGCTAATATTCTTAAAAAAGAAGAATTATTCTAGAAAAAAAAATCCAAAATAAAATGGTTGAAAAAAGGGGAACATAACTCCTTCCATATTTTAGCTCTCAATTTACACACGAAAAGGAATCAAATAAAGAATCTTAAAGATGACCTTGGGATTGAAGGCACTACCTTATCTCATATTGGGTTCATGGCCTCTACCTACTTTCAACATTCTTTCTACGCACTTTCTATTAATCCCACTACTACCTTAGATGATCACCTGTTTGACAACACCCCCTCCATTTTAACTAACATTGATAGTGTTTCAATATTCTCAGGCATGTCACTCTTGATGAAGTCAAGTTGGTTGTTTTTAGAATGAGGGATTTCAAAGCCCCTGGGCCTGATGGCTTCCCACTAGCCTTCTTTCAGAATTTCTAGGATGTTGTGAGTGAAGATGTCTTCCTTGCTGCTAAAGACTTCTTCAAAACTAGAAAACTCTTGAAACAACTAAACCATGATTTTATAGTTCTTATCCCCATTTGATTCCTTGATTACAATGAATTTATAGAATTTTGAAAGATGAGCCTTATAGTTGTGCAACAACTTTCTAGAAGATAGGAACATGTGTTGAGGGAAAAAGATAAGTCTTTTCTTCATTTTGTTGATTCAATCTTCTTTGGTCATCCAAAACAAATATGCCTATTTTTTAACCCCTAAACAAGCTCCAAAAAGACATTTGCATGCTGAAAAATTTATGCCTTTCCCTTGTGTATCAATAAAGCTCATAAAAAATCTCCTAGATGCTTGCAAAAAGGTTCAAACTTCCCAAAACTATCTCCTAGATATGCTCCATTTGTTTGCACAACCAACAACCTACCTTAGATGCTTTGAATTTCCCCCTAGATGCTCTCAAATTTTGTCCCTTAACTGTTCATAGAAGCCCAAACTTCTCAACATCTTCATAAATGCTATCATACTTATCTTTCACTTAGATCTTTCTTTAGCTTCAAAAATTCCAAAGAATGAAAGAAAAGTTCCAGAGCATCAGACTGGTGGAGTTTTCTCTCAAACCATGAACTGGGTTTTCGTAAAATTTAATGGGTTCTTTCACCTTCTTGTCTCCTAACTTGTATCTAAAAATACCAAGAACCTAGATCATAATTTTCAAGATATGATGAAATCTTGACTGCTCCAACTAAACATCTCTTACTTTCTTCATCATGCTCAGCCTTGATAAACTTCATAAATAAGAAAAATACATAATTTTATTTAGCTAATAGATGAGGCATTTTTTGTCTCATTAGTAACAATGTTGGCACGTCCTTTAAACTTGACATCTCTAAAATGTATAATAAATTTTTTGAATGTTTCTTCTCAAAGTTCTTGCGAAGTTTGGTTTCAATTAGTCGGTTATTAACCTCATTAATGAATGCATATCCACCATTAAGTACTATGTTTTGTTTAATGGGGTGTCTTATGGTTTCTTCACTTGGCTTGTAAAGGGTTTAGACAAGGGGGTCCCCTTTATCCTTATCTTTTAATTATGGTTGATGATGTTTTAAGCCGCAACGTTTCTAAACTACTAAATGAAAGTACTACCACGGGTGTTAAACATACCACCTCTTTGGACCTCTCAGCTATAAAATAATTTGTGGATGACACTATCCTCCTTTGGAAAGCCTTAGTTGTGGAAGTTAGGAAATAGAAGTGTTGTCTCAACAATTATGCTTTCAACTCTAGTCAATGCATAAACTATAATAAAAGCATGATTTACTTCTTTAACATCTCTCAAAACCTTCAAGATAAAGTGACTACTATGGGTAGTGAGAGTGCCCCTCTTACTACTATTTATCTAGGTCTTCCTCTAATTGTTAAGCAAGTCACCCCTTATTTTTGGAATTCAGTGTTGGAAAAAATGTAGAGAAAATTGGTTGGGTGGAAAGGTTCCATTTTGAGTCATGTTGGTAAGTAGTAACTCCTAGCTACTACTCTTCAAGGAATCTCAGTGTACTTCCTATCCCTATTTAAAATCCCAAGATACATAGCTAAGAAATTGGAAAGAATCCAAAGAAACTTTCTCTGGTTTAGTACTAAGGAGACAAAGAAGTTAGAATTATTAAGTTGGGATACCATTTTTCTACCCAAATTTAATGGTGGGCTTGGTATCATAAAAATAAAAACTACTAACAAACCTCTCCTTGCTAAGTTTGGTTGGGATTTTTTGAGAAATAGGAAGGGCTAGTGCAATATTTTGAATGCCAAGTACCTCAATAATACTCCCCTAATTAAGAGTCTTGCAAATGGTCACCCTTGTAGTTCCTTAATTTGGAATAATATTAGCAAATTCAAACAATTGTTGTAGCCTAGCCTAAGATGGAAACTTGGTAATGGTTGCAACATCAAGTTCTGGGATGATCCCTGGTTATTGGAGCTACCCCTCAACTAATCTAAATTCAAGGATTTAGTGGGCACTGCTACTGGCTACTTTGGTAAATATGTCAACTGAGGACTACAATATTCATCAACAAGAACTCAAAAGTGGAAAGTCTTGGTGAATTGTTGTCATAATTCTTATGGTTTAAGTGATCCAACAAGATTACTTCAGTAATCTCTCTCCTTAACTAGAATACCAATATCGGGCTCCAAGAAGATGATTTCTTCTAGACCTAGGAAAGCAAAGGCAACCTTACTATCAAATCGGCTTACAAACTATCATCAATGTAGGGAACCTATGGTAGATTTTGGAAATAGATTTGGAACATACACCTTATTCCAAAAAAAAAAAAAAAATTGGTGGACTACGGTCTAAAACAAAATCCTCACCCAAGATAGCATGAGGAAAATGGGGTTAAAAATCCCTAATAGATGTATGCTTTGCAAGATGGATGGGGAGTATGTCCCTCACCTATTACTCCATTGTCCCTTTGTTGTTGAGGTCTAGGATTCTACTCTACAAAAAATTTGGGTCTCTGAGACCATGAATGGGAACATCAAAAGGTTTGTGGAGAATTGGATTAGTCCATATTCCCATCCCCTACCTAAATAAATTTGGCAATAGGTTCTTCCCTTTATCTTTTGGTGCATATGGAAGGAAAGGAATAATAGGATTTTTCGTAATGTGGAAAATATCTCCAAGGATATTTTTAGTGTTTGTTTCAAGCTTCTCATTGAAAACATATCCCTTTTTGTTTATAAACCTCCAAGAAAACCCCCTAGTTTTTTGGGTATCACTATTGCTAGTTATTGGAATCAACCTCTAAACCTCAATTATTATGATAACTCTAAAGTGTTGGAAAGGATGAATACTAAATGGAGGCCTCCTCTACAAGGTTTGCACAAAATAAAATTTTATGGGTATGTAAAAGGAAACCCTGGTCTCACCAGTATCAGAGGTATCATCAAAGATCCTAAAGGAAAAGTATTGGTTATGTTGGAGGGATAGGGGTGCAATATTTTATGATAGCTGAAGCAAGGGCATTTCTTAGTGGGGTCAACTTTGCTTTCTCTATTGGGATCAAGTATCTATATGTTGAGGGTGACTCTAAAACTATGGTTGATGCTATCATAGACAAAATCCTTGAAGGATTTACCATTAAGGATGTTATGGTTGATATTCATCATATCTTCAATAAATTTGAGGGGACAAAACTTTTGCACATCTTTAGACAAGGTAATAAGGTGGTCGATGCTTTGGCCAATGTTGGCACTCCTTGGACCTCTACCAGGTGTTGGAGAAAAATTGATGATTTTCCCACTATTATGAAAGGATTGATCCTTGATGAACAAAAGAACTGTATCACTAATGATGAGTGCTGAAATTTTCTACCTAAGTTTTGTTATGTTTTCTCTTACCATCAGTTTCGATAAGATGAGGTGGATTAGAATTGATGAGATGGATATGAACATGTGGAAAATTGTGATGAGGTTCAACCTATACTTCTTCCTTTCTGGGTTAGAACCACATGGAATAAAATAGATATGCACTTTTTTGTCTTACACAAGGCTACTTAGCTTAACATTAATGATATTTTGATAAATTTGAGTTGGCGAAATGGTGATTTGATATCCCATCCTTTAAAACTAATTTTTATTATTATGGCACTATAATTTTAACCTACGGGTTCATAATTACTAAATCTCTTTCCTCGTTGTCCTTTATCTCCCTCTAGTCTTTTTATGCTAAATTTGGTTCTTTGGAAAAGCCCGATCATGCATGGGAAGATATTATCATCTTAACTTGGAGTGGTATGAATATCATTTCCTGTTGTTTATCTTGGGAAAGGTTGTCTTCTTTTTTATCCTTTCTAAGAATTTGCAAAATCTTCATTTCTCTCGCTCCCCTTTGTTTTCTATGTATTACTCTATGCAAGATTATGGATGATGAAAATGTTAGAAATAAGCCTAGTTATTGTGAAGAATTTCACCGTGATGCCCTGGTTTGGTATATTTGTGTTGAGGGGGGCTTGGCCCCTCTTATGGAGAGTCTTAAAGGCCATGATGAAAACCTTTCTAACCAATTTTCTAATAGTTGGCATGATCGTCAAGTGACTCTGGGATGCTTTTCCTTTGAAGTCAGTGAGGAAGTGATTACTAAGGAAATCGAGCTTTCATGTACTGGACAGAAGTTAAAGAAGCATACCAAAGTCCAAGATGTAGATAGCATGTAGAAATTATTCAAAGAAAATGAGAAACCCTTCAAGATTCATGCAAGTTATGACAGAAGCAAGCTCATGTCACCTTGGGACCAGTTGTGTCTTGTTCTCATGAAATATGTTACTCTTGAAGGTCATTTTAAGTTCTATTATTACTAACATATTCCCTTGCTCAACCATTTTAGACACCATTTGTGCATAAGTTTCTATTTTTCATCCTTTCCTCCCTAGAAATTTTGGTGAAGGAAATGCTTGAGCTTGCTGCTAAGAACCCAGAAAAACCTCCCCTCCCCTTACATAAAGGGCTAATCTTGCATTTATATCACTTTCATCTAGATTGGTGTCCCCCAAAGCCCATTCACATTACTAGGGTTGTTGATGAGCCTAAGCCCCTTGAAGTTTCCCCCAAAAAACCCTCCCCTACTACTACTTCTAGGTCTAAGCGTAAACTTAGCCTCCCCACCAAAAAACCTACCCCTGACACTAAACCCAAGTAGCCAGGTAAAAATAAAAAAGGTATCCTTGTGCAATCTCATAAAAATGTTGTTGTTAGGTTGTGCGAGCTAAAGAACACCCTTATGAAGAGGGTTGGTAAATAGATCTAGGAAATTCTAAAGTAGAACTAAAGAAGAAAATTCTATCTCTTTTTATGTGGAAGAACCTATTTTAGAGAATTATGAGAGGGAAGCAGATACCAAAGGTTCTAGTGAGGAGGATAACACGATAGTTATGGATACAGAAGCTAGTGTGGAACTGGCTAGTGTTAGGAGGTCTAATCATCTAGCCAAACAGAAACCTAAGGTCCTAATTGATTCTAGTAGCTCTAAACATGTTAATGGGCAAGAGGACAGTAAGCATGACATTATTGAGGAAGCAAAAGACTATATGGAGGGCCCTATCCACTTCCCTGAGCTAAAAATGATTTTGTTGGAGGAATCCACTCTAAACTCCTCCTTGGAACCATCATATGGGGAAAGAGGAGGCTAGCATGCCTATCCATGGTTCTTATTAAGACTACAAGAATTTTGTCTCATGTTAGCACTCTGGAGAGGAAGTTGAACAAACTTACCCACTTTACCATCAAAGTCATCCATCACTCTATTGTGAATCTTGCTTTTGTGTTGAAGGATGAAATCAAGAAGAATGTGCTAGAGACTAATCCTAGCTCTAGCTAGACTAAAACATATGTCTTCAAATTCCTCATGGAGGAATGGGAAAACATTGCTAAGTAGTGGTATGGGGTTTATCCATGACCTCTAGGGGTTTTTTGTCTCTATTGTTTCTGTGTTGTATCTACAATTTTGTTAGTTTATTATTACTGCTATTTTTTACTTTTTATGCTCTGAACTAGTGATCTCTAGATGTGGTGGATTTTTGTGTTAAGGGTATTGCGCCCTATAAATGCAACTTATTTTATCAAAAACAAACTACTCTTTTCTACCCAAAAAGTATTATTTATCTTAACTGCATAGGTTCAAATACAAATATAATGATGGAGGATGAGGGAAACTATGCTACTACTAATTCAATTATTGAGCTCCAAATGTCAATAATCTTCACACCTAATCCAAACTATCCATCTCATAGATTTTTGTTATTTTCCTTGTATTCTACACTAAAGTTATGATGTCTACTTCATCAAATTTCTATAAATGATAAGGTAGCCAAACTAAATGTCATTTATTCCAATTCTCTTGTCATTCAAGTGGTTGGTCATTACTATTCTCCATGTTATTGTAAGTGTCAAGTAGCTACTAGGGTTTCAACTCCTACAAATTTGGTTATTTTTAGAGCATCATCTTTCATAAATCACAAGGAGTTCATTATAAATATAATAAATACTTTATGCAAATAAAATTATCCACAACTCTATTTATAGATCTTTAGGGGAATTATATGCTTATGTTCTCTCTTGCCACATATGCTAGTATGACTATAATAGGTATTTGATGAATTTCATAGCATTCTAATTTATTTAAATATTTATAATGGTTATTTCCTTATTATATATAGACTTATGTAGTTTAGGGATGGATAACTAAGTATTCTCGATTATTTGATATGATGTACATGTGGTATATGTTTATGCAAAGCTCATATTCCTTTATGATTTCAATATATTATTTCTATTGATATGTTGTGACTTTATAACCCAATGGAATAGGAACCAATCCTAGAAGTTAATGGTCCACCATACACTCAAATGAAAATATCTTACACCAATAGATTATGAGTAGGAAACTAGTTTGTATGTACCTCATGGTTCAACACTTCA
>VDFB02141737.1:0-25606 GCA_007258455.2 Sequoia sempervirens
ATTCAGAATCCACACAGTCCTACATACAGCTGTAATAGATAGGAATGAATGGCAATTAATAACAAGAGATATAGAGAAGAGCTGTCATTAAGTGTCAGTATACTTCTATAATACAAAACTGTTATCAAAACTGGTCTAGGAAGTGGTCTAAGTTGGCCTTGTTATGCTGTGTGCTTATGCTATAGCAGACAGTGCTCTTTTGGGGGATTTACTGGTCAATGGTCTCTCTCAAGTGGGATCTATGGTCATTCCTTTGGTTTCTCACCCTCCAAATGGAACCTTTCCTGTTATAATATGAGTAACATTTTCCCAGTTCATCTGTCATGCCATTGAAATGATAACTGAGCCTCATGTGTGCCAACTTAGTAATTCTTTTTCTTTCGAGAGTAATAACAATTTGGGTCGAGTTGCCATTGTTTTCTAACTTATTCATTCTAAAAATATATATTATTATATTTGCATTTCTCATCTCTCTCCTTTTTTGCATGTCTATGTTATTCATGCATGTCCAATGCCTTACAATAAAACGGGGACAGGTTCTTGTGAACCTTAATGCATGTATCCCGATCCGTTGATCAGGCTCACCTTGGTGAGAGAGCCTCTGAGGCATTATGTATCAGAGTTAAAGGACATTTGAGACTTGTTGAGTTTTCATGAGACAGCTTGGCTCTCTTCAAAATGAGCTGACAAGAGTTTGCAGGAAAAAGGATAGGAGCCTGAGGAAGTTTGTTTTTTCCCAGTCAAAATGTTCTACAGAGCAGTCTTTTGCAAGGGAAAGGTTTTTCTGATTGATCCAACTTCAAACTAGATTACGGACACATGGTGATATAATGATACAAAGTGAGCTACTGACATATGGGGCATCCATGATCATGAAGAAGCGCTGACTGGGCATAATTCTTCTACAGATCATAACACCTTGCCTGAGCCTGAGGGTGTGATGTGGGCTTTTAGAGAACTTAGGTACAAAATGTAACTCGATTATTTCATCCCCTGGTGTTCAAATAAAAATATGTCCACACTAGTCAATTAATATATTCATCTTATATGTGAGCGTCTCTTTCAAGTGAAGAGCAGGGAGGAGTTACGTTTAAATTTGTACGATTCAATCAAAGTGATAAGAAAGCTGTAATTCTTCATGACAAGATCTGTTGAATAAAGTGATAATTATCTTCATCCTGCTGCAGTAGCATGTGGTCCATTGAAATCAGTCTCACTCTTTTACAGCTGTAATTTTAGATAACTGATGAGTATTTGAACTAAAGATGCAAATTGACTGCAAGGAGAGGAAATCTGTAACATTGTTTGGACTTCCCAGGTGCATGTGTATGTCAGAGCATCATTGCCTTGTATTGGATCTGATCTTCTAGATAAACCAATGCCTTGATTTGATGCAGTAGCAAAAGCTTAATCGTGGTCCTGCCTTTGAATATTTGCTCAGGATTTCCAGCTCTGTTTAGAGCAGAACAGACAGAAATTGCTCATATAATTGAAACCAAAAATGTTGGTACTACGACCAAAGCATTGTTTTTTCTACTTATAATATAAAATAATAAATCCAATTGCATAAAGAACATCTTATACCGCCCTTATTTAAAGGTAGAATTCATAAGTCACTTGAGTTTTCTCTTATATCATGCACATTAACTGTTAAATATTGCTATTTGATATATCTAACTTCAATGTGGATAAATTTGCAGTTGGACCAGTCAGTATGCCATGCCAGCTGATGGTAGGATTTTTTGCATTTGCAAAATCCTTCGAAATTCTTGTGGACAAAATTGAACTGGAAGGTATGGTTTCAAACTTATGATTATATTGATGCCACTTTTTTCATGTTAGTTTTCTCGAGTCTTATTTGTTAGAAGACTTATATTTACTTAAACATGATATTGTGGCATTCTGTTATTCCAATGTGAAAGGGAACTAGATAATTATGGATGGTGTAGTGATCTAAGTATCACACAACCATATTATGGGGTGTGATTCGAATTTCTGACTTTATTATTATTGGTCAAAATGAGGACTGTTTACAGCAATGTGGCAATGAGTTGCATGGTTTTGTCTCTCACGCACACACATTGTTATAGAGAGAGCGCATGTGTATGCTATGTGGTAACCAATTATATTTATTGCATAAGGTTGTACTTCAAGGATTGATGACATTGAATTCTCTACGTACTCTGAATTTTCCGGCCACATGCACTGAGTTTCATGTACGTTCTCGTGTATTGATCTGTATGATTTTTCCTGCCAACTCCATCCTTTCTGATGCAGATGCCTTATAGTCTCCTAATAGTGATGAATTTACAAGCCATGATTAAAGCTTTTTTATATCCATAATTTTTTGGGGTTTTATTTGTTAATGATTACATGCAGCGTCATTGCAACTTCCAGCGATATCATGGATAAATTAAATAATAGCTCTCAAGCTATTTAATTTATCATAAATCAAAAGGCACGATTTAAAGTCATTTCGATTTGTTAATGAAGAGTCATCTTCATTTGTCAAAGATTAAATATTTATCAAGAGGCGCGATTTCTTTCAAAGCCGACCTTGTTTTAAATGGCGCGATTTTTTAAGAAGACGTCTTTCCCTTGTGGCCGACCAGGTTGGGAAGAGACACGTCCTTCCATCTAAAGATGTATATATACTTGATGCTTTTGTTCACTATAATCAATTTAAGCAAGTTCGATTATTCATTTATACAAGTGCAAATTCTTCTAAGAGCAATTAAATTCTTCTAAGAGTATTTGCGAATTCATCAAGGGCAGAATTGGATACTGTGAAGTGCAGATTATTATCTGCTTCTGCATCTTGTGTAGGTGCTGAAGGTTGGCCTTGTTATTGGCCTCATTGTAAAGTGAATTGTTGCCTCTATTTATATATAGAAGTGAGATCTTTGTTGCTGGGTTTTTCTCCCTCAAGAGGAGGGTTTTCCCAGGGTATCTGCTGTGTTATTGTGTCTGATTTTGAATTAATTTTCTGTGCACTTATCTGATCACTAAATTTAACATGGTATCAGAGCGGGTGTGAAAAAGATCGTGATTAGATTCGTGCTTTCACAACATTACTCTATTCTTTGTTGAAGGTTCTTGTCTATCTTCACATCATTTAAGATGGTGAACGGATTGAAGATCGAGGATAGACTCGATGGAGCTTCAAACTACACCTCATGTAGATTCCGAATCATGCTTACATTAGAGGAGAATGACTTGGTTGAATTTGCGGAGACCAAGGTTCCCGAACCTGAAGAGGAAGAAGAGAAGCTGCAATGGAGGAAGAAAGATATCAAAGCAAAGAAGTTGCTAGTTGACTCCGTTAAAGACCACATCGTCCCTATTGTTTCTAAGTTGAAGACTGCGAGGGAGATGTTCAAAACTTTGGAAGAAATGTATGAAATCAACAACACCAGCCGGGCTCTTGCGCTGAAGCAACAACTTCATCATGTGAAGATGACGAAAGGAGAGACCGTGATCGCCTACTTCATGAGGATTGCAGAATTGAGGGATCAGCTCTCCACAATTGGCCATATGGTTGAAGATAAAGATTTGACAATGCTTGCACTCAACGGCTTGCCATTATCTTGGGAGTCCTACATTCAAGGAATTAGTGCGAGGTCTAAACTCCCGAAGTTTGATCGTTTAAGGGCCGATTGCATCCAAGAGGAATCAAGGTTGATGGCTAGAGGTGTTGGTCCAAGTTCTTCTAATCATGAAATTCATGTTCTTGCAGCCCAAGCTTCGAAGAAGAAAGGAAAAGGTGGAAAGAAGGGTCATTTCAAGAGGAATCGTGATAAAGGAAATGATGATGCTCCCCCTTCCAAGAAGAAGCGAGACTTGTCCAAAATTCAATGTTTTAGGCATAGTAGCGAGGCAGTTGGCCCGGTGGAGCTTCGGCGAGCCGACTTCGGCGACTCCAGGCAGACTGTGGCAGCGAGCTTGTAACAAAATGAAAAGAAAAAAGTTGAAAAACCCTAGAAATTTAGAGATTTTTAAGGATTTAAAACTTGTTTCAAGCACCCTTTATTGAATACAACACAAATAAAAGCAAATTTGATCACATGCATAAGTATACAACGATTACATAAGTATAAAGTACACAAATTGTAGTTGCGCTGCTGAAGGAAATAACATACTTAGATATATAAAATTAGTCAAATGTATACAAAACTCATGGAATATGAAATCCATGACATCAAATGTTCCATACAAATATGAAATATGAAATATGACATCAAATCAAAATGTTCTATGACTCTATGCCCTATGGCATAGTGGAGCCAGCATCCTTCCTACGAAGGCATCTAAAGGGCCTGGATGATGTTGCAGCTGCAGCCATAGTCTCTGCCTGTGTCTGACTCTCCATGCCACGCTCACCAATAGCATCTATGCCTCCTCGTGCTCTAGCCTCCTCCTCAGCCATGGCTACAACCTCGGCCTCTCTCTCTGCCTGGTCCACCCAATCAAGGTCCTCGTCACTAAAGGCTGCATCTGTAGCCTCAGTGGTCCACTCAGACTGTGGATCAACCTCGTCTAGATTGATCGGGGTTTTGTCATGGTCAAAAAGCTTCCTGTATCTGAGCCGAAGATTGTAATGAACATATACCAAGTCGTTCATCCTCTCCACTGTCAATCTATTGCGCTTCTTGGAGTGTATGTGCTCAAACATACTCCAATTGTGCTCACAACCAGATGAACTGCATGGCTGGCTCAATATACGAATGGCAATATTTTGCAGGTTAGGTGTATCAGAACCAAACATATTCCACCAGCTATCTGAGATGAGAAAAAGAAACAAAATCAATCTCATTTCAAGTTTCAAGTTCAAGTTCAACATTTAATAATAAATTATAATATAAAGAGATGAAAATTATGCCCTTAAATATATTTTTACCCGGTAGTAATGTTGTCCTATTATCTTTGCACATTTGACGTGCAAAGAAGTCTCCATGTGCCTTAGTGAAGGCATCTATCTCCTGCACCACCTGTGTAGTAATAGCAGGCAACATCCGCTCCAATGTCGTGTAGAGCCCACTAAGAATTTCTCTATCTGTACGGAGATCGCGGTGGAATTGGAAGGCCGGATTCAGGAAACATGCGGCTGCATGGATGGGCCTATGAAGTTGGTTTTGCCATCTCCTATCAATGATATCCCAAATGGGACGATACGTCTCCTCAACTCCACCATAAACTGATCTAATGGCCTCTTTGGCCCTATCCATGCCCTCATATATGTAGCCCATTGCGGGCTTCTCCCCATCTGCAACTCGTAGGAGAACTAACAAGGGCTCAATAAACTGCAAAGTGCAAACATGTAGCACAAATAAGTGTGAATGAAAATAAACAAATAAAAGTAAGATATGATTAAAAATTAGAACATAATAAAGAACTAAATTTTACCTTCACAATCTCATCCATTGGTGTCCAAAAACCTTGCTCATCAAAAATGCAATCAGCCACAGCAATCCCTGCAGTGCTTGTAGAAAAGGATGAGGAAGACCACTCCTCACTAGTAAACATGCGCCTCAAAGCTGCCCTTGACCGAATCAAGGATTGCATCGTGATAAAATTTGTTGAAAACCTGGTGATGCCAGGACGAGACAACTCCCTCAACCCTGTGTATTGCCTCATAAGGTTAAGCACCCATGTGTGGTTGTATACAAATTTGCAAACGTTTTTTGCAGCTTCCACACATGTTTTGATCCATGGGAGCTTCCCAAGATCCTCCAACATGAGGTCAATGCAATGGGCGGCACATGAAGTCCAAAAAATAGTAGGGTGCCTCTCCATCAATAATTTACCAGCAGCAACATAATTTGCTGCATTGTCTGTCACCACTTGCACTACATTTTCTTCCCCCACATCAGCTATCACGTCCTCTATGGCCTCACATAGGTATGTGGCATTTTGAATTGGCCAGAAGCATCAATGGACTTAATGAAGACGGTGTCACCTGAAAAAATAAGCAAAACCAATTATTAAATAAAATAAAAAACATAAATCAGCCATATTAAATTATGTGATTCACTAAATAAAATTCAAATTCCAATGCATTGAAGGAAGTACAATTACCTCCGGAGGAAACTAGGAAATTAAGCAACATCCTATTTCTCCTATCAGTCCAACCATCAGTCATGATGGTGCAACCAATCATGCTCCACTGCTTGCGTTGCTCCTCTAATTGTGCTTTCACATCTGCCACCTTTTGAGTCAAAAGTGGGCCATTTAATTCATCTTCACTAGGGGCTTTGAACCCCGCCCCACATATAGTTATCGCATCAACCATGTTTTGCCAGAAAGGTGACCTATAACATGTCATACATAAAGTGATAAGTTACATAAGTATTGTAAAATTTGAATTCGATAATGAGATAATGAGATACATCTAGATTCTAAAATTTAAATATAAATTTTAAAACAATTAAACGAAAAAAAATTACCTGGCTACATGGAAGGGAATGGTGCAGTAGTAGCAAAAGTCTGCAATTGCCTTTTTGGCTGCATCATGTGCGTCCTTGTTCCAACCCATGCTCTCAAGCGACGGTTGGGAACCAGGGGTAGTGCGTGGTACAAAATATGAGTCCACCCTAGATTTACGACCTCTAGGGCCAATGCTAACACTGCCACTACCACTAGCAGTAGCAGCGCCACCAGCACTAGGAGTACGCATAGGCATTGCTGATGCAGAAACAGAAGCACTACCAGAAGCACTAGCACTAAGACGGTATGGAGGCATGGAAGAAGCATCTCCAACAGCACCAAGTCCCTGTCCAACTCCAACACTCAACAACTCCTGCTTCTGTTTCTTTTTCAATTCTTTTTGCATTTCAAAAGTTTCTAATTGCACCTGTACTTCACGAACAACCTCAGGAGGTGCTGCAGGGCAACCCACTGCATCATGGGCGGGTATGCGTGCAAGATGATATTTTAATCGATTTATGCCTCCATGATATATTGTTTTGCAATAGAAACATTTGGCGTCTCCTTTTTTCATTCCGGGAAAGATTTCAGCATGCTTCCAAGCAGGGTCTTTTCTGACTGGGGTATGAGACATTGTGAAAATAATAATATGGTATGATTTGCAAATGAATGTGGCTGCACAAAATAGGGTTTCTAAAATTATTTAAGTTGCAAGTAGGGTTTGTAAAAAAAATATGCAAACTCAAAAGAATAGTGAATTTTACAAATTACAATGAAATATTTGTTAAAAAAACACAAAAAAACTCAATTAAAATCGAACTTACCTCTTAGATTTAGCTTGGAATGCAATAGAAACTCCTCCAAATCACTGGTAATGAGCTTTCAATGCACCTCCTTGCTGGTATGAAGCTCCCCAAATGATATATGCTCTTGGATTTTTCTTCAACAAGTTGCTGGTTGCCCTCTCTTCTCCTCCTATTTTTCTTCACAACTCTCTCTTCTTCTCCTATTTTGCCAAATGAATGAAATGAGTGCCCTTTTAGGGCGAAATAGAAGATATAATTAAAAAAACAGTTTAAAAAAATTTAGAGTTTTTATTGTTTTTTGGCCTTTTTGGCCGCTGCTGCCGCCCCGTGTAGGGCCTGGGATCACACCGGGCTGGGCCAAGGCCAAGTCCGGGCCGAGTCCCGGGCTGAAGTCCGCCTGGCGCCAGCCATGGATCAGCCACACCGGGCGCTTCCGGGCGAGTCTCGGTACTATGGATAAAACCTTTATGCTGGACATTTTGCCAAAAAATAATGTAAATCTCACTTTGACAACACACCTAATGGATATCATCAATCTCTATTAATATAAAGCATCATCAAACAAGGATAAATATCAATTGGAAAATCTTATCTCTGGCGTTCCCAATAAAGTGGGAAGAAATGAAAAATCCCTACACTAGGTTTTCCAATGTTCTACTATTTTATTTTGTTCAAGCCACAGAGTGAACTAGCCTTTAAATCACAAACATCTCTATTCGACAAAAAAATATACTAATTTGCATTCAAGAGTTGAAGACATACCTCAAGGCTTGAATATATTGAAGAACAGACATCAAAGCAGCAAGTCATCCGGAAACGAATCAGTTATTTCACTTTTGCTCTTCACTGTACAAAATGTGCCAAAAATTCTTTCTGCTATTAAACATTATTTACCCAACGTGTAATCACCTTACCAACAAGTTAGCTGCATGAATCTATCTTGACAATAGGAGGACGCCTAAGATAAAAATGCAGCCAGGGAAATTCCAGCCACTGAATGGATATTTTCACTGGGCAGAAAAAGAAAAAATGAGGAATGGCAGAGTATTTGTTTGGGTCCAGGGAAGATATATTTGAAGAAAATTATATAACGGTATTCATTCCTAAATATAAATAAATACCCGTTGCTTTCTTTGTTTTTTCAAATTTCAAATGTTCGTTGCTTTCTTTCCAGTTTTTTTCAAATTTCAAATGTATGTTGCTTTTTTTTTTTTCAAATTTCAAATGTCCATTCATTGTTCATTACAATTTAAATATGTAATAAAACTTAATAATTTAAGTTAATATAAATTAAAGAATATATTCTATATACTTTAATTTACAATTTAATTTATAATTTGACAGTTTATTATCATTCATAATCTAATTTGCAATTTAATTCATAAATTTATAATTTATAATAATTTATAATAAGTTATATATTTAAGAAAATTATAAATAGTATAATATTAATTTATTACCATAATTTCTCACTTTCAATGATTTTGCTTCCCACCCTCATGCATACCAAATAGGACTCTATCTAGTACTCAAAATATTGATGAGGTTGCTTCGACATCTATGAAAATTATACCTCATGTCTTAGTGGTAGTTGATGCAAATTCCTTGCCTTATTATCGTGCATTAATTGGTTGCTTTGTTGGAACCAACTTATCAAGCCAAACAACTCTAGATTGGGTAGTTGATAAATGGTATATCTTGCCAATGATTCATTTTATCCCAAAAGGTTTTCTCATTGCAACCTTTGAAGATAAAGGCATGAGAGATCATATATTAAACACAAATGGATGGATGCTTGGCAAGGCACACTTATTTATTCAAAATTAGTCTCTAAATTTTAATCCACTAAAATATAACCTAGCAAATTCTCTGATTGGTATTGGCTTCTATTTAACCTTTCTATGGAGCTTTGGTTGATGGATGTATTTTACATTATTGGTAATAACTTGGGGAACTTGTGGTAATTGATGAGGAATAATTTGTGGAGAATTCTAGATTGTATTCTTGATTATGTATGATCACAATACACAAACTTCTGAAGACATTAACCTTATGTGTGTTTAATGGAGAATAGGTGTGATCAATCGAGGTTGAAGAGAAGAAATTATTTTGTCTAAAATGTGGTAACAACTCACATTTCACAAAAGATTGCCCCAAGGATAAACCTTAAAAATAAAAATAAATATGGGTTTAAAAGACCAACTTGGTTCTTGACCTAGTCCAATTACCCACTACGGTTGAATTAGACCCTACAAAATCTAGGAAGGTATGTAATTGTGTTGCATTTGTTCCTTTTAATGAGACACTTTTTGGTGTAGATCCTTTGGAGGAAGAAGGAAAAATGACTGTAGAACTAGATTTTGAATTAAATGATGAGTTAGGAATCATGAATGTAAGATGCATTAGCTTATTTTTGGCTAATATTTTGAAGGCCAATATGGATTCTAGGAGGAAGAGGGAGAGAAAAATAAATAAGAAAAAAATACAAGAATGTGCTTTATCTAGAGGACAACCTAACATTAATCACTACCTACTAAGGTCTAAGGGAGGAAGCCCCTCCCTTAGAGGGAAATTAATGTTTCATCATGAATGATGTGGTATTGAACGCCCCTAGCAAGAGTCACATGACTAAGCATCTCATAAAAACAATGTTGGTTGACAAGCACCATATGGTAAGTGATCTTATCTTAATGAACTTCTCATTAGGAAAACCCTAAAACTTGGATTATTCACCATGAAAAGACACTTATACCCATGGACACTAATGTCCATGAGAAAATTTAAAAAATTCAAGTTTCCTAACCCTTCTTGTCTTGGAAGATACTATTTTTTCATGCTCATTTTATTAAAAACTTAGTATAAGCTTGTTTATAAACCTCTTTTTCCCTCCAACCATTCATGCGATGTAAAACTTGCAATCATCATTCATCCTCCAACACAAGGTAAATTAGAGGATCACCATAAGAGCAATAGGGAAAAAAGGTTAAAGTTAAATATCTAAATTTGTGGATCCCCATTGGAGCTAGCAAGCCATGGATATCTTATGGTTTCCATTCTCTTCTTCTATTTAAACATATTTATTTTATTTCACCCTTTAGAGAGATCCATTAGAAACACACTAAATTATATTCATAGTTTACAGTTGGGTCATAGAAAATAATTTGTTGTATAAAATTTTAGACTTTAATAAATTTATCTATCAAAGGCCACATGTGGTATCATTCTTATGCTAGTTACAATTATCACTATCTGAAGCTTTCACATTTTAATATTTATAAAATAATATTCATATTAGTAACAACACTCTTTTTAGGTTTATCGACATATATGATATAGTGCAAGGATATTATGTCTTATAGTCTTCCTTGAGTTGGAAATGTTAGTTTAGAAGTTGAGAGAACTAAGAATAGGATTAAGGCACTATGAGAAGTAAACTATTGTTGCTTAAATGTCACTGTATAGTTTGATTATCCAAAATCATTTCCAATGAACTAATATCCATTTAAGAGTTAAACACAAAAATCAAATAATTTCACTATATTTTACTCTGTAATTTATCAATATCACGTTAATCTTCATGACCCTATCTTTCATAAAAAAATCATACTCTTAGGTGATTGAAGGTCTATTTGACACTGAATGCATCTAGATAAATATAATTACTTAGGAAATTGTGGAGTTCTTCTATTTATTACTGAATAAATATTATATCATGCCTACAAGACTGAAACTACTAGAACTTAGTTCGAGTTTATTATCCAGATGATTACAATTGACTATGAAAATATGATGTTTCATACCTTGTAAGGGTTACATTTAATAAATAATTGCACCATTGACTTCACACCAATTATTAACTTAATTCTTAACCAAACTTGAGTCATGAAGGTTGAATAGGAATTTAGATGATATACACTAAGTGTTTGGCAATCACATGGTGGGACATTACTTCCACATAAAAAATAACATAACAGCATAAAAAATAATAGTATGCAATGATTTCTCACTAAGAATGTGGATAGAGAAAGCAGTCTTCTGCTCGCTTGTTTTTCCCTTGTAGTTTAACACTAAAAAGGAGAGGAAGATAAAGTAAGAGGCTATTCAGTTATAAGAACACCAATAGGCTAATTATGCTTTGAAGGCATAATCAGTATACCAAGATCATCAACAAAGGACTAATAAAACCCTTATACTGGACATTTTTCAAGGAAGTAATGTAAATCTCACTTTGACATCACACCTAATGGATATCATTAGTAGGTACTTGAAAAATCTCTATAAATGGAAAGTAGCTTCATAATAGGAAAAATGTAAATTTTTAAAATTGATCTTTGGCATTCCCAGTGAATTTCAAAGAAATGAAAAAAATCCCTATAATGAGTGTGCCTTTGGGCATCGGTTTGTTTGAGGATGTTGTGCAATGTAGGTTTGTTTGAAGATGAAAAGCACGACAAGAAACACTAATAAGCTCAGTGTTGTGTTGTACCCCAATTCTAAAGAAAAGCATATAGGGTTTGGGACTCATCAGAGGATAGGTAATATTTTTATGGATCTCAATTATAAGAATGTTAGCATGCTAATTATAACTTGAATGCATAACTGATATATTAGGATCATTAACATAGGGCTTATAAAACCCTTACACACATATTCATGGGCAATAACTAAAATCTCACCTTGAAAACACACCACATGGATATCAACAACTTCACAATAGGGTAAATCACAATTTGAAAATCAATTATAAAGAAATGAAAAAAATACCTATACTAGGTATACCTCTAGGTTTTTCAAATTTTTACCATTTTATTTTGTTCAGACCACGAAGTGAACTATCCTTTTTATCAAAAACACCTCATTCCACAAGAAATACACTTCTACATTCAAAAGTTAAAGACATACCTCAAGGCTTGAATATTTTCAAGAACAACCAACAAAGAAATAAGTCATCTGGGAAAGTGAATCAAACATCTCACTTCTACTCTTCCACTGTACAAAAATTCCCTGTACAATAAGCCTTAGGAAAAATATGTTGAAAATTCTTCTTGTTGAACACAAATCACCCCACATACAATCATCTTACCAACTAGTTAGTTGCATGAAATTATCTTCCACATTAGAGCTCTTCCACTTCTTAGCAGGTTGAGGCTCTTTTGACAAATCAAAGGTCATGCCCTTCATCCTCACCTCTTGAATGCATCTACTCAGAACCATCAAATCAGTCTTGTCCCTCTACAAGATCTTTACAACATTACCTTGACCAATCAACTTGTGTAGAACAACACAAATGAAAACCAAAGAGGTCACAAATGTTGTAGTACCAGGGATCCACCATCTCGTACAAGTGTCAACATTCTCTTGAGTGGAAATAGTAAATAGAAGAGTCAAAACAATTTGATGAAAACCAAAAAAGAAGCAAGCAAGTTGGAAAATATCTAATGTATTGCTCTCAATCCTAGACTATTTCGATTCAATGTGGTGAGCAACAATTTCCTCCTCTCTCTGCCACAATTTGAGTAGAAGCAAGTGGCCCCTACTATCTACAATTTCTTCTAGTGGGTGTTGTGGAGAAGAAGAAGAATTGATCTTTATCTTCTCCCCATTCACAAGGATCTCCAAAATATGACGATCAACACCTGTACTCACTGCACATACAATAGTATCACTACCTTCATCAGCACCCATCTTAAAGAAACGAGATCTAATATACTGAATCTCAAATTGCCAATCAATCAAAAAATCATTACAAATGGGTATTTTCACCAAGAAGAAAAAGGAATTGCGGAGTGTAGAAATTGAGAGTGTGAGAGAAATGACAAAGTATTGGGCCCAAGGATGATGAATTTGAAGAAAATTATACAATGGTGTAACAAGTAGTTTGTTACTTGGAGGACTGTTATGACTTCCTAAATATAAAAAAATTCTCATTGCTTTGAGGTGGATTATAGTTTAAATTTTTTGGGGATACACAGTGAGGCAAGGAGGGTGATCTGAGGTGTACGAGGATGAGTCATCTAAATTTAATTTGTTAAATATATAATAAAACTTAATAACTATAAGTTAATCTAATTTTATTTTATGATTTAAAATATACATTGTATGCTTTAATTTATGTAATTTGATATATAATTTTACAATTTAATTCATAAATCTATAAATAACTCTTTATAAATAAAATAACTCTTAAGCAGCCTCCTTGAACTATTTATGAGGAACTCCATTAAGACTATTGATCCATTTCTATAATTGGCATCATAAAATTACATATATATGTACTATAGAATATGATAATTCTAAATTCATAAATAAATAATAAATTATAATTTTTACAAAATTATAAATAGTATATATTATTATATTTACTATAGTAGCTTGCTTCTAATGATTTTACCATGCACCTTCATGCACACCAAATAGGACTTTATATGCTATTAAAAAGATTGATGGGGATAGTTCGACATTTGCCAAAATTATACTTGATGTCCTAGTGGTTGTTGATGAAAGTTCCTTACTTTATGATCATGCATTAATTTATTGCTTTGTTTGCACCGACCTACATTTATTTATTCAAAATTAGTCTCTAAAATTTCATTCACTAAAATATGAAGTGGAAAATTCTTTTATTTTGATTTGCTTGTATAACCTTCCTAGGAACTTTGGTTAATGGATGCACTTTACATTATTGGAAATAACTTGGGAACTTGCGGTACTTGATGAGGAATGGTTGGTGGAGAATTCAAAACTATATTCTTGATTATATGTGGTCACAATATACAAACTTTCGAAAGACATTAACCTTATGTGCGCTTAATGGAGAATGGGTGCAATCAATTGAGGTTGAAGAGAAGAAATTATTTTTAATAAAATGTGGTAACTTCTAACATTTCACAAAATATTTACCCAAAGATAAACCCCAAAAATAGAAAGAAATATGGGTTTACAAGACCAAAAACTTTGTTCTTGACCTATTCCAATTACCCACAATGGTTGAATTAGACCAGACAAAAACTAGGAAGGTATGTACATAATCATGTTATATTTGTTCCTTTTAATGAGATGGTTTCTAGTTTAGATTCTTTGGAGGTAGAAGATAAAATGAGTGTAGAAATATATTTTAAATGATATGATGAGTTAGGAATCATGAATGTAAGATACCTTAGCCAATCTGTGACTAATATTTTGAAGGCCAATATTGATTCTAGGAGGAAGAGGGAGAGAAAAACCAATAAGAAAATAGCAAAGGAATTTTCTTATAAATCTAGAGGAAAACCTAGCACTAATCACTACCTACTTGGATCTACTGGAGGAAGCTCCTCCCTTAGAGGGAAATTAAGATTTCCTCATGAATATTAGGGGATTGAACACCCGTGATAAGAGAATCATATAGAACTAATAATGGTTGACAACTATCGCAAGGTAAGTAGTCCTATCTTGAGGAACCTCTTGACAGATAAACACTAAAACTTGGATTCTTCGCCATGCACAAACACTTATTCCCACGTGTACTAGCGTCCATAGTCAAATTTTGAAAATTCAAGTTTCCTACCCCTTTTTTGAAGAAGTTGAGAAGCCCAACCTCACAAACCCCAAGAATCACCTGCATGCAATTACCTATCACATACAAAAGATATTCAGAATGAAAGAATATGTTTTGCAAGCCTCAAGCAAAAATGCATTAAGAGAATCTAATAATTACAATGAGATCAATCCTTATGAAGGAGATCATGAAACCCTAAAGAAAACCTAAAAGGAAAACCCTAGTGTGCACACTTAATAATTAATTAATAAATAAATAATTATTAATGTGCCTAAGTTTAGCTTAAGAAAACCTAAAGTAATACTTGTGACTTAATTAATTAACCAATATGATTAAATTAATTAAGTGAGATGACTTATTACTCTAACACCCCCCCCTTAAGATGAAGTTAGGGAGTAGCTAAAACACTAGGAAAAGGTTATCTTGGAACATACTATGTTTTCCATGATCATTTTGTTGAAAAATTAGTATATGATAGTTTTCAAACCTCTTTTTCCCTCCAACCATTCATGAGATACAAATTAGAAAACTTGTTATCATCATTCATCATCCAACACAAGTTAAATTATAGGATCATCATAAGAGAAATAGGGCAACAAGGTGAATGTCAAAGATATAAATTTGTGGATACCCCTTGGAGCTACCAAGCCATGGATATTTTGTGATTTTTATTCCCCTTGACTATTTAACACATTTTTATTCTATTCCATCACTAGAGATCCATTAGGAATCCACTTCTCTATTCATAGCTAAACCCTTAATCTACAAACTCACTCTATTTCCCTCAAAGACAAACCTGGACTCTTTTCCCTCACTTGAAAATCCTCTTATACCCATTTTCTATATTCCTTTGTACCTATCACATCCTCATACTCCACTTTTTCTAGTTTTCTCCCTAAGGTTTGATATAGTGATCATCATTTTTGCACAATTTGAATCTATCTAATACTGCTTTATGGAGGCTAGAATACTCCTAATAATTTATCATAATTTATAATTTATAATTCATAGTTTACAATAATGTACATTTTTCCAATCTAATTAAGCTAAGAGTTGTTCTATATTGTCATGATGGTATACATAAAAACAAAAATATGGCCAACATAGATTTAAAAAATTAAAACTATAAAATAACTCTTAAGTAGCCTCCTTGAACTATTTATGAAGAACTCCATTAAGATTATTAATCCACTTCTATCATTGACATCATAAAATTACATATATATACTATAGAATATGATATTTTTGAATTCATAAAATACAATAAAATATATTTTTTACAAAATTATAAATAGTATATATTATTATATTTACTATAATAGCTCACTTCTAATGATTTTACCATGCACCTTCATGCACACCAAATAGGACTTTATCTCCTACTCAAAATATTGATGAGGATAGTTCGATGTATCTTCCAAATTTACTCTTGATGTCCCAGTGGTTGTTGATGCAAATTACTTAATTTGTGATCATGCATTAATTGATTTCTTTATTGGCACCATCCTACATTTATTTATTCAAAATTAGTCTCTAAAATTTAATTCACTAAAATATGAAGTGGAAAATACTCTGATTTGGATTTGCTTGTATAACCTTCCTAGGAACTTTGGTTAATGGATGCATTTTACATTATTGGAAATCTTGGGAACTTGCGATACTTGATGAAGAAAGGTTGGTGGATAATTCAAAACTATATTCTTGATTTTATGTGGTCACAACATACAAACTATCCAAAGACATTAACCTTATGTGCACTTAATGGAGAATGGGTTCAATCAATTGAGGTTGAAGAGAGGAAATTATTTTTAATAAAATATGGTAACTTCTCACATTTCACAAAATATTGACCCAAGGATCAACCCAAAAAGTAGAAAAAAATATGGGTTTAAAAGACCAAAAACTTGGTTCTTGACCTAGTCCAATTACCCACAATGGTTGAATTAGACCAGAAAAAAACTAGGAAGGTATGCACATAATCATGTTATATTTGTTCCTTTTAATGATACAATTTCGAGTGTAGATAATTTGGAGGTAGAAGAGAAAATGAGTGTAGAAATATATGAGTTAGGAAGCATGAATGTAAGATACATTATCCAATCTGTGACTAAGATTTTGAAGGCCAATATTGATTCTAGGAGGAAGAGGGATAGAAAATCCAATAAGCAAGTAGGAAAGGAATTTTCTTTGCCTAGAGGACAACCTAGCACTAATCACTACCTACTCAAATATAAGGGAGGAAGCCCCTCCATGAGATGGGAAATTAATATTTCATCATGAATATTAGGTGATTGAACACTCGTGACAAGAGCATCACATAGAAATAATAATGGTTAACAACTACCACAAGGTAAGTAGTCTTATTTTGAGAAACCTCTTGATAGATAACCCCTAAAACTTGGATTCTTCACCATGCACAGATACTTATTCCCATGTGTAGTAGTGTCCATAGTAAAATTTAAAAAATTCAAGTTTCCTACCTTTTTCTATCTTGGAACATACAATGGTTTCCATGATCAGTTTTTTGAAAAATTAGTATAGGATAGTTTACAAACCTCTTTTTCTCTCCAACCATTCATGAGATACAAATTAGAAAACTTGTTATCATCATTCATCCTCCAATACAAGTTAAATTATAGGATCATCATAAGAGAAATGGGGCAACGAGGTGAATGTCAAAGATCTAAAGTTGTGGATACCCCTTGGAGCTACCAAGCCATGAGTATTTTGTGGTTTTTATTCTCCTCAACTATTTAATAAATTTTTATTCTATTCCATCACTAGAGATCCATTAGAAACCAAATTCTCTATTCATAGCTAAACCCTTAATCTACAAACTCACTCTATTTCCCTCAAAGACAAACTTGGACTCTTTTCCCTCACTTGAAAATCCTCTTATGCCTATTTTCTATATCCCTTTGTATCCATCACATCCTCATACACCACTTTTTCTAGTTTTCTCCCTAAGGTTTGATATAGTGACCATCATTTTTTCACACTTTGAATCTATCTAATAGTTCTTTGTGGAGGCTAGAATACTCATAATAAGGAACACATACAAAAAATCTCCTATAAAACACTTGTTCACACTTGTCATCAAATTCATCTCAAATTATCTCATTGTCAAGAGTCAATGTCAATATTCTACAAGCAAGAAAAAGAAAAAGAATTGGAGGCAAACAAATTCTAAAATTTGTGGATTTGTTGGAGACAAAGACACCTTTTCTTAGGATGGGTTGTATTTCCAACAAAAAATAGCAACATACACTTTGTAAAAAATATCTGACAATATCAAAAATTTCACTAGACATGTGTTCTCTCCTCATCTCATTTATGCAATCAAATTAATCACATACTAAATGCACACATTCTATTTTTAGTTTCTTTGTGTAATTTTTCAATCCACAAATCCTATATATTATTATTTTTAGATCAAATCAATACATATTTATATTGTGTGATGTTTTAAATTTTATTTAGTAATGGTAGTACAAAAGAAGGAAAACTAGCTATCTTTTTATAAGCATTCACACTTAAGGGATGTCCTACTATAACCCTCCATAATTATCAATGAAGATCCAAGACCTTCCAAAATTCTCACTCACATGGTGAATATGGATATATTTTCACCATGTGATTGGGATAAAGATGGCCTATTTTGGAATGATGATTTTACTCATTTCTTTGGTTGATCTCTTATAGTGCACGTTAACACTATGAGGCCTAGCCTTATATGTGACTTCGAAATACCTTTGTTATTGAAGGGTCTATATATTACCAACTAGTTGAACTTTTTTAAGCCTTTTCTGAGGCCCAATCTATATTGGCCTATTCAACTATGCTAATGGATCTCTTATTGTTTTGATACTCCATGATTGATTTCAAATTATTAGGTTTTGGACAAGACCTTGGTGATTGACAATAAAAGACATTTATTTCATGTATAGAATAGCTTCAATTCCATATGATTTTTGGAATGATATAATTTATTAATGGTTAAAAGTATATTTTGATTTTACGTGATGAATATTTTTTACATTTTCCCATTCTAATTGACATTTTTTGAAGTTGAAATATAGTTTAAAGTAGGATTTGAATTATTTGTGTTAACTTAATTTGAGTTGGAGTTAATAAGGGTTATCTATGCATAGTATGTGAAACATAGAAAAATAGGGTTCATCAAGGTGAATAGATCCAGATGATGAACCAACTAATATTCACTATGAAACATTCAATTATGACGGCCAAAACATGCAAATAACAATAAAAAACTAAACCTAAATATTATAGCAACTATGAGGGAAGTTTTTAGAGCATAAAAAGTTGTGTACCTTGTCAAAAACTTGTTTTTAAGCTACATAGGACTCATTCGCCTTCAATGGAAAATGGGTCCCTAACAGATTTTCTGAAACTAAGTTCAAGGTCATGTTCCTTGACGTCTTCACTCTCAAAATCTCAGTTATCAAGTTCTGGAATTCTGTAGTTAATTTTGTAGCTTCAATTCTTTGATTTTGCACTTTGAATGACAACTTTTTCAACTTTGACAAATTTGACAATTTTTCTCCAAACTTGCTCCACATGATCTCCAACCTATAAATATGCAATCAAACATTCAATGGAATAAAAAATTGTTGTTTGTTAGTGAATGGGGGTTTGCCTCAGTCAAACCCCTTGTAGGTAATTAAACCAAATGATGAAATAAAGGAATGAAGCATGAAACATGAAATAATACAACTGATGTCACCTTGGATGATGTCTTGTGTAACAAATTTGCAAACTAACATGTAGTGGCCATGAAGAATGTAGATCTTGATCCTTGAAAATGATGTGAAAATATCTTACAAGTAGATCTTCAATGCTACATCCACTTCTCAATCTCAACAACATGAACGCATGCATCAAACCCTTGACATGATGATATGATCTTTAATTGTTGCAACAAACTCTTGAAATTTTCCTGGAAATGCCTTATGATTGCTCTTGAAATGCTCTTGTGAACTCCAATTTGCTATAGTGCTTGAGTGCTTGAAAGTGTAGGATGAAACTATGTGAATTATCCCCTTATTTATACTAAATTATGAGATTAACCCCGAAATTCAAACAATTCTAGTTGACACTAGATCTAGAAATAAACATTATTAAATTCTTGGAAAGATGAAATTTAAAAAGGGGATCTTTATTAAGGAAGGACCCATTCTCCACCTTGGGCAAATGGGTCTTGGTTTAGTTTCCCAGATCAACTAAAAAAATGAGGGTCCTGTTAAGGGAGGACCCATTTGCCACCTAGCGAGAATGGGTCCTAGCACCATTTTCCAAGACCTAAATTTTCCCAATTTAAATGTTATATTATTTAATTATTGGGTGTTGGGATAGATCTTCGACAGGTGCCATAAATAAGGGTTAAATTTGAATTAAAAGGGATAATTATCTCCAATCAACCACAATTAATTAAGATCACCCAACTAGGTAAATGTGAAAGTGTGTTACAACACTTTACAACACCTAAATAAGTCCTAGAAAAGTGTGAAAGTGTGTTATAACAACTTCACAACACCTTTGCAAAGGACCAATTAAGGCATTTTTCAATCAAATAAAGGTCCTATAATACTGTGAATGTGTGCAACACATTAAAACACTACTCCAAGACACGATTAGTTCAATTTTAATGTTAATTATCCAAACCAAGTACTTGGGAAAAGGCTACTTTTTTCGTTACGACATTTTTCCCCCACTTTAGTGAGAGGATGACCCCATATCAAACTCACACTAATGTAGACATCCAAGACACTTAATTATGTAGCAATAACAAAGATACATAACCATACCCTATCAAAGGCCCAGAAAAATAAGCACAACCATTTCAACACAATGTGAAATAGGGTTGTTTATACATTGCTCACTCTGGCGTAGTGGAAAGATTGGAGTCAGATTGGCTTGCTAGTGCACCATCATCAAGTTTTGGCTCTCAAGGAGGTTTGACTCAAGTTGTGAGATCTTCTAAGGGTCATCAAGTACCCTCTAAGGGTTAGCACTTGTAGCAACACTCTCAACACTTCCAATTGAGACCTGAGGCTCAGTATGTTAGCATGACTTAGGGAAGGAAAGATCAGAGTTGGTTGCGTAAAAAATGTAATCATCTAGATTGGCCAACTCAAAGTTATCAGTTAATGGTTAGTGGAGGTAGTATTTTGTAGTCTAGCACCCCCTCTAGCAGTTGGGGGTATGCTAGTGGCACAAGTTGTTTCTCTTGTGGCCAACAAGGTCATATTGCTAGATAGTGTCCACAAAGGAACCCTATAGGTTTCAATCAGAGGCTTGCCACTTCTAAGTCAACAGTGGGTGATACAGGCAAGTCACACCGAGTTTTTGTGGTGATTGATAACTGTCAGGGTAACCCATATTTGGACCTTGCGATGACACTCTTCCCTTTTAGCAATTGTGTATGTTTGTTGTTTCCCCCTTGTTGTTCTCAAGCCTCTGGAAGTATTCATTTGATGTGGTTGTTATTCTTGTTCCTTGATACTCTTGTTGTTGTGTCTTTTAGCCTTTCACTTGACAGTTCTTTGTTGTGGGACTTTCTTGTCTTCTCCTAGCATGAGGGGGTGGGCCTTTGGGCCCACATGGTTGAGTGGAATGTGCAACACACCCCATTGGGTTCCTCGTTAGAGTTCATGTTGGTTGGAGTGCTACTTTATGTTGAACCTTCAAAGTTCTGTCAGTGTTTGGAGATGTCTTAATGTGTAGTATCTTGTACTTCCAGTTGTACCTCATTTATTGTACTTGTTGTATCATATTGATATATAGATGTATACTTTCCATGGATTTACAGGAAACCTGAGGTATCATGTATATCAGTATACTTGTGTATTCCTATATATTCTTGTAATTGGTTGGAAGATGTTTATCTTGATGAGATTTATGGAATTATTAAGTGTTGTATCTGTGGAAATATGCTATGTTTATGATGTTATGTGATGGATGATTAGTTGTTTTCTCATGTTTCCTTTCATTGGCATTATGTAATTTTATGGATGCATGTTCTTGTGATTAATCTTTTATCATGGGTAGTGATGTTAGCTCTTATTGGTTTAATCTTTATTATGGATGTGAGAGCTATTGGATGCATTAGCACATAACACAACCATGTGCCCCAAAGGATTAGTGGATGTGTTTGCATATTAATATTATTGCAATATATGTTAGGCACAGTATTCATAAGTTTAGCTTCTTTTAAAAAAAATTGTGCGGATGAACATATTAATCTTTAATTATCCTTTGGGGTTGCATGGCAGGGCGTTACACACTTAAGTATGTAGCAATAACAAAGATACATAACCATACCCTATCAAAGGCCGAGAAAAATAAGCACAACCATTTCAACACAATGTGAAATGGGGTTGTTTATATGTTGCTCACTCTAGGGTAGTGGAACCTTAGTCTGTCCACTTAGTGAGTTGTCCTAAAGAAGTGGTTTAGTGAGAAATTCATGCCAATGTGTCAACTTCCCACAGTATAGTGAGAAATTCATGCCAATGTATCAAATTCCCACCATACTAACCATACCAAATTTATCCTCTAGATAACTTCAATAAGGCACCACAATGTAATTCTTTTGTAAATGCTTGTCATGTAAAAAATTTGTTAAAGGGGGTTTTACTTTGTACATGTAAAGGTTTTCCTCTTAGGGAATATTGTGCCTAATGTCTCCAAGAGAGTAAAAGTGAAAAGTGTTAGATTGTCGCCCATGGGATGCCTCATTTGCATCATTGCATGTCAGTAGATCGTACACTCTTGGATGACATCAAACCCAATGAAACCACCAAGAAGAGGACACATCACAAGAAAAGAGAAAAATCACACCATGAATTTTTTTCCAAAAGATGTCATCGATGTATGTCCCCACTTTAAAGTGGTTGCTACACCATTACTATGAGAAATTTCTTTAAAGTAGCCAATGTTTTTATCCTAAGATATGAGATCTTTCCTCGAAAAACCCTATGCCAAATCACATGTTTCCAAAATAAGTTGTGTCATGAAATATGAAGGAAGGGTTTCCCCCATAAATACAATGCTAAAATTAGAAAGAAAAGTATGTCACATGCAATCCAACTTAAGGCATGTCATCTGCATCCCAATATTTCCCTTATATATACATGGAAGGCAATCACCTAGCCACAAGAGATAATGAAAAGTGCTAGATGAAGACAAAGCTACCTAACCCCTTGCCACCACTAATTGCAGGAAAAGGATGAGTCGAGGATGGATGATGGTATGCCACTCCTTGCAATAATGAATGTGAAAAAATGCAATAGTAAGTATCCTATGATCCTACAATTATTACATGGCAAGGAGCATAAACTATTGTTATTGTTTATAATGAGTACAGAAAAGTAACAACTTGATTCCTATCTAATGAAATATTTCCACATGTAGTATCTATCAATTTAGGATGCACCAAAGTTAAACTAATAGTGTTGCTATTAAGTGAAGGCTTGTTTGATGGTTCAATTTCTATCCAAGGACAATAACCAAAACCACGAGTTGTTTCTTGCATGTTAGGCTCTATTGGGACATGTATACCTTGTTCTCTAGCACCACATCCTTTTCCATTATACCAAAGTTGTTTCATAAGCTCATAACCTCTTCATAAAGCTTTTTCATTTCTTTTGGATTCAGAGGTTGCCCATAATCAACTTCATCGAAGTTTGTCGTGTATGTTGCATTTTCTTATAAAGTAGTTGAAATGGATGCTTTTGAATTTTGTGTTGACATTACAGCTTTTTGTTTTCCCTTGTCAAACTCCTTTGTTATGATCTTGTATTCTCCCATGAATGTAGGTATGAAATCAAAGGAACTCCTAGCATCTTCCAATAACTTTCTAACTTCTTCAATATGCTTTTCTTTTTCTTTCTTGACATGCAAACAACTTTTAGGTTCAGGGTCAGCCTTGATTGTATGCACTTTTTTATATATGTGAGCAATGTCATTGTAACTTTTTTTGTCGTGAAACATTATCATTATCGAGTTTCCTTTAGGTGGTTCTAAGATAAGCTCAGATTGATTTTGAACTTGTGGTTTTTGTGAGGGTGGATAAATGATAAGTTGAGGCTTAGGTGGTTCAATAATTAGAGGACTCGAAGGATTTCTAATGTTCATAACCTCAACACACTTGTCCTTATTTTCATGATCTCTTAGCGAAGGGTATTCTAATGTCACTTCATCATCTTTGTCTAAGGAAGTCACATCACTATTGTTTGAAAGACATGTGCAAATTTTCTCATTTGCTTCCTCCATGATATCTTCCCTAGTAAGAGAGTTTTTAGGAGAGCTACAAACTAGATGTTCATAACATTCAATTTCTAAAATAACTTCATCATAATTAGGGCACTCCTCAATGGTTGGATTTTCTTTCTTATCAATGATGACATTCTCTTGTTCAATAATGTTTTTCCTAGGGGAAGAGAGGAAAATATGACTCTCACAACTCTCATCAATTGGATATTCTAACACAAAAGTATCTTCATCATAAATAGGAGAGATATCAAGGGAAAGACAAATTTGATTGTTATGATTTTCAATGATTACATCCTTTTTCTCTAAGGTCTCATTCTCTTGTGCCATAATAACTACCCTAGTAGGAGAGATTTTAAGATGTTCATCACATTTCATGGTTAGATTTTGTAAAGTAGCTTCGTCCCAAATAGGGGAGGCATCAAGAGAAGAAAAACTATGAGTTGCATGGTTACTAATGATTGGAATTTTTTGTTCAAATAGATCTTCCTGAATGGTAGGGGCATTAGGAAAGGGAGAATAAAGGTTCTCATGACTCTCAACAAGCGTATCTTCTAACACCAAACTACCTTCTTCACATCTAGGAGGGATGTTAGGAGAAGAACTAGTTTGATTGTCATGGTTATCTACAACTACATCCCCATATACTATAATTTCTTCCCAAGTAGGAGAGGTAGTATTGTCATAGCTCTTAATCATTGTATCTCTTAACACCAACATGTCCTCATAAATGTGATTTTCATGATTGTCCATGATTACATCTTGTTTCACTAAAGCATTCTCACAAGTAGGGGAGGTGTTAGGAGAGGAATGTAGAATAAGTAAAGTAGTGACAATGATATCATCATCTTGTGTCATAATATCTTCCCAAGGGGGAGAAGGAAAAGGACAAACAATACTTTCATGATTCTCAATTGTTGTATCTTCTTTCACCAAGATATCTTTGTCACTAATAGGAGAGGTATCGAGAGAAGAACAATTGTGATTGTCATTATTTTCTACACTTGCATCCTCTTGCATTAAAGCTTTAGTGGATGATATAGGTGAGATGAAGTCCTCAAGGGCTTCATCTAACATGTCAAAGTCATCACAACTAAAGGGTTTGAAGGATATGCTTTCTCCAAGGCTTATCATTTTTTGTTTATTTATTTTGATGTTACTGGTTTTTTTTTGTTTTCTAATGATTGTAAAATGTAAAATAATCTATCTAATGTTGTAATGATGCTGAAAATGAAAGAAAAATATAGACATCTAACAATACTTTGAATTGAAATATGCAAGAGAATGTTTTCCACAATGTTGTAAAATCTATCTAAATGAGCAATGAATTGAATGTAAAAACAAATAGTTTCAGGAATTTATTTCTTAGATCTAAACATAGTAAAAAAAATGCAAACTAGAGACTAACAACTACCCAATAATTTTCCTAAAATGTTTGTACATGGACTCATTCGCCAGTAAGAGCAAATGGGTCCTGGTTAGGTATTTTTGAAATATTTCTGATAATTTCTTAGTTATTTTTGATGCTTTTCAGATGCCAGAAAGTACA
>VDFB02141738.1:0-36471 GCA_007258455.2 Sequoia sempervirens
AAATGAGTCTTGTTGTCCCTTATAACAAGTCAACTCAGCCATTAAAATGGAGATGACTGTTCTATGTTGCAAACCTGTGAGTTAGATTGATGAGTCATTGCATGAGGATAGAAAGGTGGTAGAAATATTAACTTGTTTATAGCCTTCAGTTGCTCACAAATTAGTATAAATAGATTTTCTCATTCTACCAATGGCTACACTTATCATTCTATTTATCTTAATGTTATTTTGTTGTGATTTATGAGTTAGTAAGTTGAGAACTTGTGAGTTGAGAGTTGTTTTTTTATTTTGTATTTATGATTATTGGGAGAGTAAGTGAGAAGTTAGAAGAGGGTAATCAAGTGGATATTGAAGGAGGTATCAAGCAATCTTGAGGATTGGAGCTTGGAAGGAGTTTAATCAATTGGAGCATTATACAAGCATGCTAGTTTTTACACCTTTGTCAATTATGTTGGAAAGGTTAATTAATTTTGTTACTATGTTGGAAAAGAATGCTTTTAAATATGTTATTATGTTTATATATGATTTCATGTTCTTTGTTGTGCATTATGTTGTATAACCTATCTTATTAGCTATAATTTGGTGTAGGGGCACCATTGAAAAACTTTTGTTAATTAAGGTTGTTAATGAGTAGGCTTTAGGATTTTGAGTCATAAAGCATGAAATAAGGTCATTTAGACCATTTTATGTTGAATTAATTCATGTTAGTGGTCATTAGGTGTTTAAAAGGTCTATGTTGCAAATAATGCTAAAAATGCAAAAGATATCATTTATGTAAACTTGCAAAAGTTGTAAAAGCCAGATTTTTGGAAGTTCAACGGTCAGTCATTTCAAAAGTCATTTTTGTACAGTAAAGTTAGTTGGTATTTGGAGGGAAAATCATAAATAGGTGGGAAACATAACTTTGTAATCTGTTTGGAAGATTGAAAGGAAGAAAATCAATAAAATCTCTGCTTTTTTTGATAATTCTGTGTTTTCTCTTCATTACCAGCTAGTGTACGGTCTGCACAGTTGATTTTTGTTCCAAATTTTTTCAAAACCTATTGGATATATGTGTTATCCATCATAAAAATGTGGTTTGATAGAATTATATTGAAGTTTGTGGGTTTTATAATCAAATTTCTGAGAATGGTTGTATTTACCCTATTTTAAGGGATTTGTAGGTCTCTAAAATACAAACCTAACCCATTCCACACTCTGTGGCTATTGTAACTTGTGGAATGGGTTATAAATATTAGTAAATAGGTGTGTGAATGTTGTGAGAGTGTAGGGGAAGCCAAAAAGGGTGATGGGCATGAAGCCCTAGGAGTGGAAATTGAGTTTTCCATGTGAAATTGAGTGGTTTTGGTATGGTAAATTATGTAAAAGGTTGGGGCAGCAATATATGTTGATAGGTTGAGTATGTACATGCCTATTTGGACCTGATTGAAGTGGTGGCAAGGCTGTGTGAAGGTTGGAAGTGTGGTTTTCAATAAAACCCTAGGTTATTTGCTAAAAAAGAGGGTATTTGGTTTAGGCACCTTGAAGATTGTGTTTCTGTAAAAAAAAATTAAGAAATATTTAGTTTGGAAACCTATAGAATGCTTCCCAATATGTTTTATGGGTTTAGGAGGAGTTTGAAGACAAGTCTCTTTTTAAAATAGACCTAATTTGGGGTCTAGTCAGTGCGGAAAGCCTAATTTGAAGAAGTTGTTCAAAAGAAACCTATTGTGGTTTGTGGGTATGTGCTTGTGCACCCTAATGGGTCCCTGAATTGATGTTGGTCCTGGTCTGAGAGGACCTCCTCTAAAATTTGTACCTGATTTACTCAAATTGGACTACTACAAGGAATTGTGAAAGATTGTTATGATAGAGAGATTTTGAAGACTTGAGACTTGAAGGTTGTTGTTTTTATGTGAGATTGTGTTGAGTGGTTTTGTATACCTCCATTGGTTTTCATCATAATTGTATGAACCCTATATATGTGTGTTTTGTATGAATGCAATGTATTTATACTATACGTAGATGTCAACACTATAAGTAGTTTGTCTAAACTATACATAGTCATTGATAGGAAGTGACGTCATGCAAACATATTGATAATCAATACTTGATTGATCAATTGATCATTAATTTACTTTCAAATGAAATGGTAGGTTTAGAATAACCTATTTGGTTGGATTGTTTATTTGATCATTGATTGAAGCAAATAGGTTGGGATTAACCTATATGAACAAATTGACCATTTGATTGTTGTTTATATCTTTGATTGAGGTAATTTATTATTGAGGTTTATACTTTTGATTTGAAGTCATTTATTGATAAGATTATACTTTGGATGAGAATCATTTATTGTTGAGATATATTTTGGAATGGAGTCTTTTATTGTTGAGATTATACTTTTTGAAATATAGTCATTTAGTGATTGAGATAGTATGAAAACCCATGTGGTTAACTTGGTTATTCTTGGGGTTAGGTTAATCCATGGGAAAGGGTGTAACCTATTTAGTCAAGATGTTATGTCATCACTTTCTTTTTCTTGAATTGCAAAGTTTGGAATATGAAGTTGTTTGAATTACTTTAGTAGATATGTCATGGTAAACATGAAATGATAATAGGTTATTCCTGGGGTTAGGATAATTCAATGAGGGGGATAGCCTATGCATAGAATATGTGTGGTCATAACAAATCAAGCTAGGAAGGTGTGTGAATTGGATGACTCTCACTTGAATTAATTGAGTGATGAATTCTTTGGAAAAAGTAGTGTAAGTTTCCACTGTTTACACTGTCAATTCACTATGATACAATTATGCATGCTAGTCTAGGATTGTCATACATGTAGGTTGTAGCCACTATATGGGAAAGTTATTGATATTTAGGACACAACACCAAGCTTAGGAAGGATAGTATTATGAGGTTACCAAACCAATCTCTTTGTTGAAGGGTAGGGCCATCTTAGTAGTTAGGTAGATTTGTGGGGGACCGCAATTAGAAGAGCACTTGAGTGATACTTCTCCTCATCAGTTGGTGGCCAATATTTTAAGGGGGACTACCTGGACCATATGTATATCTACTACCAATAAGCTCAGAAGAGCTATGTATGTATTCTTGTATCCATTTATAAGGAAGATTGTAAACATGAAAAGTTAAACTTAGATTATTTAATATGTAATCAATACTTTGGAAAGATGGTGATATTACAATGTAATGTAATGGAAAGTTTGGAATAGTGTTTGTTTCAAACATGCATGTTATCTTTGTTTTTGAAAGGAAAATTTTTATTGCTCATTATATTTGATGCATAAACTATTCACTCATGGGTAAAACATAGAAAAATTTCTAAGTAGAACAATGGGCATGTTGCACATGGTATCAGAGCTACCAAGTTCAACTTTGGAACCTATGAGCTCATTACGTAAGTGATTCGTAAACAATATTGGAAGATAATGGTTGAAAAGTTCTTATGCCAAGATGGTTGAAAAGTTCTTATGCCAAGAGGAAAAGAAAAAAGTGGAAACAAAAAGGAAGTTAAGATTCTTGAAAAACTTGTTTAAATTAGGACTAGGAAAGAATCGTCCCTAGAGTTGAAAACTCCTAAACCAACAACTCAATTAAGATATACCCTTGGATTGTGGAAGATTATGCAATCAGGTTCTATAAAAAGGTTATGGGAATTATTGATGGGTATATTCATCCAATGAAATTGTTTAAATGACTCTAAGGGATTGGAAGAATTGAAGTAATCTCCCTTATTAATAGCAACCAATAGTTGCAAAAAGTCTAGGATTGTGGATTAAATAGGGATATTATGAATCTAAGAGTATGCATTATTAGCATAAATTGGAAACTTCAGTTGAAGTAGGAAGTCAACATTTGGTGAGTCAAAATCAACTAGAGAGGTAACCAAGAGGTTGGATAACCCTTGACATACCTGATTCAGTACAAGGTTAAAATCTTGTAATGATAATTTGAATCAAGAGTGGAAGTTAGTATCTTAGAACAAAGGGTAGAGACCAGAGTGATAAGAAAAAGAAGAAAATTTTGAAGAATAAAATCGGACATGATTCCACCAATGGGAATAGGCAAGGTCAATTTGGAGATTCTAATTGAAAAAGGGAGAAAGAATACAAACAACCTTAGAATGTCTAAAGTTGTGAGAAAGTGGAATTACCAAGAATTTCTTGGAAAGTAAATCAGACAATTTTGACAAAGGCTTAGTTAGAGTAGAGTTGGTTGAAGTATATATTGAACTTACCAACTTGTTGACAGAAGTAAACTTATGTTTAGATGTTCCAAAAAAAAAAATGGATATAGAGGAGACTATGTTGAAAAATCAAAAGAATAATTTGGAAACAACGCACAAAGGTGAAGACACAATTGATATCTAGATCCTCAAGCAAGCTCATTTGACACGTCAACAAAAGGGGCTTTGTGGATATAGGATATTCTTCTACTATGGTCAAGAGGATATTAAAATATGTGGAAGAGAGAATTTGAATGAAATACTAGTGTATCTCTTAGCTTGTAAGTCATTGTTTATTCATTAGATCTCATTACGATGGATCCAACTGTTGATTCTAAGTGATTAGAAGGCGATGATGAATCCAAATTTGGAAATGAAAAAGTATATTCAAGGAATACTATGGAGGGTAAGAAAGGAAAGTAATAGTCAATCAACTATCAAAGGCCAACAACAAGGAATGATAAATTAATTCAATTTGGAGAGAGCCGGTGATTGTTAAGAGTTCAACATTAAGGTGATCTAATGTATTGGAAACACTAAGGTGGGAAGAGGGAGAGTAGAGGTACTCAGATAAGTACCCTTTTCATCGAGGTTTAATGTTGTATATCTAGTAGGAGAGAAATTTTAATCAAAGACTTGTACTCAATAATCAACAAGGTTGGTAAAGATTAAAGATTAAGGTATTGGTATTACTAGTGAAAGATAGTGGAAAGGTCAAAGATTTTGACCAAAGGGAAAGCAATATTTACAACAAAAACTATATACGTAATTGTTACGTAAGAACAATTGTTATTATCATTGATACTATGGAGAGAGATAGGCAGTATGCTTGATCACGAAAGGGAAGATTTATGAGCTTATGATTTTAAGTTATCAAGAGACATTCATGCTTGGTAACTGGGTATGTAATAATTGTGGACATCCTTTGGAAGATAATATCAACCAACATGATTTAATGAGGATTATTACTCAATTAATATAAATGCTCATCAGGGGAGATAAATTGAGCTAGGAATCAAACAATGAATTTTGGAAATGAAAAAAGGATGAAATAAATCCAAGATTTGGATGTCCTAAGAAGGAGTTTAGCCTCGCCAAAAATATTTAAATATTATATTTCAAGAACCAAATGTGGTATAAGTTCATGGAAGAGGTTTTTAGTAAGATGGGATGGACTACTATGAATTAGAAAAGAACCTATGTGCCAAATTTTGGGAAACTAAAGAATGAATGAGGAAAATTGATGTCATACTTAAGACACATAGTAATGACAAAATTATTTGAATAATGAAAAACCATTATAATCTGGAAGGGAATATAGTAAGATGTTACAAGGTATGTAGCAAGTTGTTGTCCAGTATGCTAGAGGATGAAGACATGATATCATCATCGACAAGACTTGTATACCCTCTAGGAATTCCAGAGAGGAAGTGACAGATCATAAGAATAGTTTTGATCTTTTGCATGTCAGTAGAACTGACATAATGGTATGGTGGATAGACTCACCAAGGTAACCAATTTTGATTGGGAAATTTGATTTATAGGATATCAGTCCTAAACAACATATTGTGTAAATCAGTTGCTTAATGTTCTTGAGAAGGTTATCTCAGATGGGAATAAGCAAGAAATGTTAAAGGTTTTGTGTAAACCATGATCATCTTATGAAAATTCAATTGAATGAATGCTCAATTTATTGCTTTAAGTTAGCCAATTAGGAAAAATGGGATAAACCAAATCTTGAAGGATTTGTGGAGTACTTGTATGATAACTTCTATTATTGAAATTTAATCCATTAGAAACATAATATGGGAAGAAGGATTGAGTTCCTAAAAGATAGGAGAAGCTAGGGAATAGGATTAACCTTAGATAAAAAATGTTGTCATAAATGGAATAAAAAGATCAAAAGGATTGATGAAAACTTATTGATACAAAGCTTAAAATTATGAAGCAGTATTATTATGCTTAAGGTAGATGGTTGTGTCGGTGATGGAAGGTCTCAACTTCTGAGTTTTCCAATGGTGTAAAGACCAAAGGGAAGGATGGGACCCATGGTGTAGTGAAAAATGCACCAACATTCCTTTTCCATTTGGCTTATAATAAGGATAATTGTATTAGCCAAGGAGAACGTGTTTTTCTAGTCACTAAGGTATAGGTGTCATGTAGGAAATAGTTACTATTGTACTTATGAAGTACATATGAATCAATATAATTATTGTGTATAATGCTTAATTGAAATGTAAAAGAAAACATAAAACACTAAATGAAACCTTAAACTAAAAAAATTAAATTAAATTTAAACAAACAAAATCCTTCAGTGCTGTCCCATTTTTCTCTATCCATAGAGATTCTTTTGAAGCTTTTTGGCTCTCAGATTGTGTAAGCTTCTCCAAATGGCTGCTGCAGAACGAGTATGCAAAAGAAAACTATTCTAGATGCTAATGAAAGTGAAAATGCAAATGAATATGGACAGGGGCTACAGATTATGTACAGGGGCTGTGAATTGAAAATGTCATGATTCTACTGTTATTCCTATGATTCTATGCTATTGCTATGAAAATGCTCTATGAATGCTAATGCTACTTGCAATTTGCCTATAGTTTACTTGCTTAAAATTCTATATGATTTTGGAGCTCCCGGCAGCTGTATTTTATTTTTTTTTGAAGAATCTCAGGCAATGGTGAGAGATTGAGAGGTTGAGAAGAAAATGGGGGAGGTTGAGAGGTTGGAGAGAAGGATGGAATCCTGTCTTCAACCCACGGGAACAAACCTGCACAGGAACAGAAGAAATTTAATTTTCTGTTTTGGCCGTTTGCTTCCCGGGAGTTGAAGATAAATCCCAAATTAAATAAATATTTAAATTTATTTAATTTCATTTATTGCTTTTGATATTTGATTTTTAATTTTTGAAAACTATAGAAGAATTAATTAAATATTTTGTAATATTTAATCATGATGTGGCTTTAGAAGATTTTTGAAATATTTAGAAGAATTTAATTAAATATTTTTGGAAATATTTAATTATGAATAGATATAAGAATCGAATTAGAGGAAATAATTAAATATTTTTAGAATATTTAATTATAAATGATATTTAGAAGAAGAATAATATTTTATTTGAATAAGATATTCAAACGAAGATTATTGATAATTAATATAAATAAATCATAATATTTATTTAATTAATTTAGAAATGAATACGAAAGGATGATTAAATAAACTTATTTATTTAATTGAAATGAAAGAATGAAGAAATATAAATAAATTATTTAAATTTATTTATACGCAGATAGAATTTGAAGATTTTAATTAAATATTAAAAATATTTAATTAATTACCAGACAATGTGATGTGACCATTTTTAAGTGTATACATTTTGCCCCTCTTTGAAGTGATGTGTTTTACGCATTACTTCAAAGAATTTTGAAATTTTGCCCCAAATATTGATTTGAAATATTGATAAATATATGCCCCCGCGAACGATGAATTGATATTTGAATTTTTTTTTTTTTTTGAATTTTTATGATTTTAAAGATATCGATTCAGCGTTCGAAACTTATGATATGAAGAAATTGACTTGATAAGATATGAAATGAAAATTTGATGAAGAAATTGCCCCTGGTATGTGAAAATATGATAAAAATTCTCCAATTTTACCATTATATAGGTTAAAAATGTCATTTTCCATGTCATTTTCAATTTTAACCTAGTAAAATTTGCAAATATTGAGCTCTGAGTTGATAATCATGGCACTTCCGGTTCACCTGCACCGTTTCGAGCGTATCCGACGTCATCAGCGGCCGGCGCACTACGGACCTCCGGTATGTGTCTCGTAAATTCCTGTCTTTCAAAAATTTTGTTTTTGCGCACGTTTTTAATGTTTATTATAGAAGTTTTTGAGTTTTAGCGCTCTTAAGGTTTTTCATAGCGCAATCAATAATTTTCATAGCGCGTTTAATACTGTAGCGCCCTTAAGGTGTATCGTAGCGCATTTGAAATTTTCCATAGCGCATACAATGTCGTAGCGCCCGTGAACTATTTCGTAGCGCATATGATATGTATTGTAGCGCTATTGATTTCTTAGCGCACTTGAAACTTATTACAGCGCTTTTGATATGTCTTGTAGCGCAAAATATTTCATAGCGCATATGATAAGTTTTGTAGTGCTCTTGATTGATTCTGTAGCGCAAAAGTTTCTTTAGCGCTGATAAAGAATTTTGTAGCGCCCACAATCAGTTCTGTAGCGCTTTTTGTTCCACATGATAAATTTGTTTCCCAAATTGTTGGAGAACAAATAGTAGCTGATAAATTTGCTTTTAAAGTTGTTAAAAACAAATAGGATAGATAAGTTTTCTCCTAAAGTTGTTTAGAAAGAAACTTGATGTTGATTATTTGCGTTCCATGATAATGAAAAACAAATAATTTGATTGATTCATTTTGGATTGATATGTTAAGATGATTTGATATTGATGTTGTTTTGATTTTGTATGTGAACAGGAGAGACTAGGTGTCTTGCAGGTACGAGAGACTTTCCCGAGCACATGGTCATTGATTCCTCATTTATTACAGTCTGATAGAGATGTGATTGATGCTTGTGGTTTGACTTCATTACTTGATATGCCCGAGGTTCGCCTCAATAGGGCTCTATTGACAGCACTTGCAGAGAGGTGGCATAGCGACACCAACACCTTTCATTTACCGACCGGCGAGATTACAGTGACTCCCGAGGACGTATATCGCATCCTACGGATCCCAGTGATGGGAGAGATTATTGTTTTTGACAGACGAGAGGCTGGAGGTACTCTTGCTTTGAGACGGATATTCAGAGATGATCAGATTGCTGGGTACTTCATCCCATGGGGTGAGATTACAGATGCCTATCCACCACTACCAGCTGTACTTGCAGGATTCATTGGAGGTGTGTTGTGCCCCGACCATAGGTCGAAGGGGTTCGCGATCGGATGGGGTCGTGTCTTAGAGAGCATGGTGATGCAGGGGACACGGTATGCATGGGGTACATGTATGCTAGCCCACTTATATGACGAGCTACATCATATCGTATATGGTAGAGGCCGGAGTTTTGCTGTCGGATGTTCATTATTACAGATATGGGCATGGGAGCATTTTGTAGTGTTACGTCCATTGACTCGAGGAGAGCGACCAGCTGGTCGAGCATACAGATGGAGATATGCACATATTATTGCTCAGCCTAGACTGGGCAAACTAGTGTATTGGCAGCGGCTGTTAGATAGTTTGGACACAGTATGCTGGAGGCCATATTTGGATTGTGAGCCATGGCCAGAGGATGCGAGGGAGATGCCTTTTGTGTGTACTTCCAGATTTTTGATTAGACGGACCACATGGATCTTGGAGAGATTTCTTGCTGGACGTGTATTGCGACAGTTTGGTCGGACTCAGGGTATGCCTGTTGGTTCAGCTATTTATGCACGGCGACAGGCAGAGCTTGCAGTGTGGGGCCCACGGATCTCTTATGATGCAGCTGTTCAGAGTTCATCAGTTTAGGAGCACAGATGTGGGATTACCAGGTGGATGTTCTTGATGCAGGAGCGACACCAGAGTTATTCAGTATGTTCTACAGCATCCACCTCCATGCATGTTTGATCCTAATGAGGCCGTTGCTCCTGTCATTGGACAGAGACGTCAGAGAGACTCAGAGTCAGGTGATGACGATTCAGAGGACAGTGATGACGAGGAGGATAGTGGAGATGATGACTCAGATGGAGATGATGGTGGTGATGGTAGGGGTGGCAGGAGAGGCGGCAGGATAGGTGGTGGAGAGTAGGGCAGAAGGTGGACCACGGATGAGGCATACTGACCCATCCCCATCAGTGGATCCGACAGTAGCGAGTCAGATATCTTCTCTGCAGAGCACAATACAGAGCTTGCAGGCTCAGCTATCACAGGCACAGGGCCTTGATTTCACATTCGCAGGGTCAGGTGACTTCAATCACTGCCGAGAGAGATCACGGCTAGACAGCGGGGTGAGCAGGCCATTGCCTTAGCAGATAACCTACAGAGAGTGGCGGAAGTACTTTGCCAGGTGATATGATGAGGGAGGTTACGAGGGCTACTCGAGAGGCAGAGTTTTATCGCACTAGATATCATGATGTAGTCCCAGCTGAGCAGAGAGAGAGCTACACTCAGTCACGATCTACTCATGGTCGCTCTCGTACTACCAGCAGGGGTGTGACACAGCCATTACCTCCTAGAGGGCCACCGGGGTCAGGCGGAGCAGGTCCATCAGGGGCAGGTGATACAGGTCCATCAGGGGCAGGTGGTACAGGTCCTAGGCCAGCTCCATCACAGGATAGTTCGGCCTAGTGCATTGTATATGATCTCTTTTATGATATTCTGTTGAGACATTTTGTATACACCGTGAGATGATCACATTTTTGATGATATTATATCATTTGTAGTTTGACATCCTTGTACATTTTGACATGCATTTTTGAAATATATGAAATGCAGTGATGATTTTACATGATATATATATGATGTGGACTATATGATGGCTTCATGATTTATGATTATTTATATACATGATGGTATGAGACGAAATTTATTTGATGAATGAATGTATGATGTATGTATGTTTTGTTTTTATGATTTTCTAATGCAAATGTATGTAAAATGTATAAAACAATGTTTTGTGAATGTCAAAATATACTCAGTCATATTTGAAAAGATATAAATCTTTGATTCTTTCCCAGCTTTTTAGAAATCTATAAATGCAAAATGCAAATTCTAACATGAATGCAATCTATACTAACCATGCAGGACATTCATACAATATTGCCATTTGGAGATCTTATACATGCTTTTTGTATCATCATAGAGCTTTGAAATGTTGAAAGTTAATACAAGCATCAAAGGGTATGTTAGCACCAGTGATGACCTGAGTATTGCTTTCATGATTTTTAATATAGCAAGTTAATACAAGCATCTAGGTATAATTGAACCAAGATGACCTGAGTATTGCTTGCATAAACAGACAAGAGTTAACCCTTTTCCCGTGCAATTCGAAATGTCATCCATGATCCATAGTAGAGCATGTCTCGCGACCAATTTGCATAGTACTAATGAGTTTCCTCACAAACAGAAGACAAAGAAAAATCATACTCTTTCCTTGCTTTTCTAGTTCAGTACATCATCGAATTACTCCAGAGATATGATAGAAAATCAAACAACCATTCAAATCCGTTTAAGGCATTTCAAACATTTATTCAGATTAAGATCATCCAATTTGGTTATCATCATTGATATTCTCACTTCGATAGTTGTTTGGATCATGTTGTTTTTGATTTTCATTGGCATAAACATGTTTGTGATTGATTTGATTTGACAATGTTTGTTTTGTTTTGTCAAGCTGTTATTTGTCTGCTTGTGATATTTTGAAAGCTCGTTGCCCCTCTCTTGTATGTTTCTTTGTTTTGCCCCCAGTGTAAACACAACCTAAAGATAAAAGATATGTACAAATTTCATCAAGCCATGATGAAACCTAAAGATTCCCACTACATGGTATGGATAATGAAAGATATTTACAGATGATAGACATGGATGAATGATGCCTAAAGTGAAAATAAGACATAAACTAATAAATGGAGAGCCCATTTCGATCACAAGTAGCGCTTGTTTACCAAGTTTTCACCACTTATTTTTATTGCACTTTTTTCAAGATTTTTCTTTTTTGATTTTTTTCAGGACTTTTTTATGATTTTTTTTATTTTTTAGATTTTTTATGATTTTTTTGATTTTTAGGACTTTTTAGACATAGAACTTCTTAAGATGAATACTATTGATTGGCTCTTCAAACAGGTCCCCCTCTGATGTGGATAACTGATATGCTCCAGAACCATATGCTGCTACAATAACAAATGGACCAAGCAAATTAGGTTGCCTTTCTTTTCTCTATCTTGCTGATTACGTGGATTTTCCCTCAAAACTCAAGTCACCCACTTGAAATGCCCGTGGCTTAACTCTGTGGTTATAACTACGAGACATGACTTGTTGATAACCTTTCAAGTGATCAGCTGCATGTTGGCGTCTTTCATCTAACAGTTCGAGTTCTTGAAGGCGAGAAACTCGGTAGTCTTCATCACTTATCAATCCCTTAAGTGAAACCCTAAGCGAAGGTATTTCAACTTCCAATGGTAAGATCGCTTCTGCTCCATAGACTAAAGTATATGGTGTAGCTCCTGTTGGTGTGCGAATACTAGTTCTATATGCCCACAAAGCTGGGTTGAGTTGAACATGCCAATCACGTCCAGCATCATTTACTGTCTTCTTCAATATCTTCAAAATGGTTTTGTTAGAAGCTTCTGCTTGACCATTACCCTGTGGATAATAAGGTGTAGAGTACCTGTGTTGGATATGAAATCTTTCACAAAGTTCATCAACATCCCGATTCTTAAAAGGTCTTCCATTATCAGTAACAATAGAATTAGGAATTCCATATCTACAAATAATGTAATTCAGGATAAATGAAGATATTTGTTTACCAGTCACTGTTGTTAGAGGAACAGCTTCAATCCATTTTGTAAAATACTCAGTAGCTGTGATGATAAACTTATGACCATTTGACGATGAAGGATGTATTTTACCAACAAGATCTAATCCCCACTGAGAAAAAGGCCATGTTGAAATAAAAGGCTGCAATTCTTGTGCAGGTGCATGAATAAGATTCCCATGGATCTGGCATTTAGAACACTTCTTAACAAAAGTAAAAGAATCTTGCTCCATGGTAGGCCAATAGTATCCCATTCTGACAAGTTTCTTCGCTAAGGTCAAACCACTTGAGTGAGTTCCACAAATACCACCGTGAACCTCTTGTAAGGCTTTTTCAGATTCGTCACGTTCAAGACATCTAAGGAGTGTACCATCAAGACCACGTCTATAAAGGATATTGGCAATTAAGGTATAACGGGATGATTGGCGTATGAAATTCTATTTTTGGTTGCGGGATAAATCTAAAGGCAAGATGTTATCTTTCAAATAGGTATAAGTTTTGCCATATAAAGGTGAATCTGAACCGGTTAAATGACATATAACTTGGTTTTCAGGATTATCATATGCAGGAGAAAACAATTGTTCCACCAAGAATTCATACTTGGTTTGATCTTCTGATATTTGTAATAAAGAAGCAATGGTAGCCATTGCATCTGCAGCTTTATTGTCAATTCTTGATATTTGTGAAAATTTGATTGACACAAAATATTTCTTATAATCATCCACCATGTTTTTGTATGGTAGCAACTTATCATCTTTGGTTTGATAGTCATCATTAATTTGATTAATGATAAGTTGTGAATCACCATAAACTTCCAGCTCTGTAATCTGCCATTCCAAAGCTATCTTTAATCCTATGAGTAATGCCTCATATTCTACTATGTTATTTGTGCAAGGAAACATCAACCGATATGATCGTGAGATGGTATGTCCTTTAGGTGTAACAAAAAGAATCCCTGCCCCCGAGCCATATTGTGTATAAGATCCATCAAAGTATAATGCCCACGGTCTCTGAATTGTTGCTGTAAAGACATCTGCATCAGGAAACTCAATATGCATTGGATTGTCTTCTTGTAAAGGAGCTTCAGCTAACTGATCTGCAATGACCTGTCCTTTAATCGCTTTTCGATCTATATAGTGAATATCAAACTCACTTAAGATCATTACCCATTTTGCAAGTCTTCCTGTTAAAGTGGCTCTGCTTAATAGGTATTTCAATGGATCTATCTTTGTTATCAGCTTAACTGTATGAGTCAACATATAATGTCGCCACTTTTGAGAAGCAAACACTACTGCAAGACAAGCTTTTTCAATGAAACTGTAGTTTAACTCATGTCTTGTTAAGGTTCTACTGATATATATATAGCCCTTTCTTTACCTGTAGAGTCTTCTTGTGCTAGCAATGCACCCAAAGATACTTCTGTTGCTGAAATATAGATATAAGCGGCTCTCCTGGAATAGGTGGAATTAGAACTGGTGGATGTGTAAGATATTGCTTAATCTGATTGAATGTTGCTTCACATTTGTCATCCCATTTAAATGGAACATTTTTATGCAATAGATGTGTGAATGGCAAGCTTTTGTCTACTAGTTGAGCTATAAACCTTCTAATGGACTGTAATCTTCCTTGTAAGGATCTTAATTGACTGATATTTCATGGTGGAGGCATATCCATTATAGCTTGTACCTTTTCTGGATCAACTTCTATACCCTTTTCTGAAACAATGTACCCTAAGAGTTTTCCAGATGTAACACCGAAGACACATTTCTTTGGATTCAGTCGAACATTGAATTTTTCCATTCTGACAAAGATTTTTGACAAGATTTCTAGGTGTTCATCTCGTGTATGAGATTTAGCAAGTAAATCATCAACATAATCTTCCATGAATGTATGCATCATATCATGAAAAATAGTTGTCATTGCTCTTTGATAAGTAGCTCCAGCATTCTTTAACCCAAATGGAATTACATTCCAGCAATAAGTACCCCAAGGACATGTAAAGAGTTAATTACATCCAGGAATCCCATCATTTTGAGTGCAGTTAGAGTCAACAACAAAATCATAGGTTGAAAAAATCTCTCTTTGGGGCGCTTTATTTAAATCCACGAAATCTGTACAAACTCGATCCTTCCATCTGGCTTTGAAACAGGTACAATGTTTGAAATCCATTTGCATAGTCAATAGTTCGAATGAATCCAACATCTAAAAGCTTCTTTAATTCTTCCTTGACCAATAATGCAACATGTGGATGCATCTTTCTGAGCTTTTGCTTTACAGGTTTTATCCCAGGTTTGATAGATAAATGATGCATTATCAGATTAGGATCTAACCTTGGCATATCAGCATATGACCAAGCAAAGTTAATTTGATTATCCTTCAAGAATTGCATGAATTTCTGGACTTCTTCAACTGTTAATGATGCTGCAATTTGCAAAACTTTTGGCTGCTCTGGTGTACTTATGTTGATTGATTCTGTTGGTTCAATCAAAATAGAAGATCTTTCATGATAATACTTGGGAAGAGTGTCAAGTTTCTCATCCTTCAGTGCCTCAGAAAGGTTTTCACTGTCAGATTCGCTCTTTATTTTTCTCTTGTTTTGATCTATCACTGCCTTTTTTCGGTTTTCATCAATAGATCCATCTTTTATTTCATTTATTTTGCAGCTAAGAGACTTGACACTCTCCTTGTCAAAATCATGAGTATAAGATTCTTGAATGAAACAATTGTTTTCTTCATTTGAGGAACAAAGGAAAGTTATAACATCTTCATCATTACTGAATGTAGGAATATGGATAGGTGCATCAATGTCCCAATCTATAAGTTCTGGATAAACTAAAGGCATAGGATCATTAGGTTGGGTAAGGTCTTGAATTGTCAAAGTCATGATGTGGTTGTCATCCTCATGGTAAACAAGGTCTGTGATGGTATTCTCTTGTTGATTATCAATTTCGTTAGAATCTGATTCTTCCTCACTTGAGTCATGATCGCTTTGTAAAATATAATCGAGTGGAGGCCTTGAACCTTCTCCTTGTATAAGAACAGGTGCATATTTATGTATAGTATCAATTTGTTTATCCCTCTAGAATTCATCATTATAAATGGTGTCCCATTCATATTCATTAGAATCAGTATCTGAACTATTTTGCAATTGGAAAACTGATTCATGAGATTTATCTGACACAGATTCTCCTTTATGAACTAATGATGTCTGCTGTGAAGTAAGTTCTTTATCTTTACCATATCCAAGTCCTGTTTTATCACTTGAATGCTTTGAAATAGGCTGAATTGGTTCCACAATTCCTTCTCTTCGTTTCCCTATAGGACCATTCCCTTCATAACCCATCTTTTGCATAATAGCGTACCCTTTACCATATTGTTCTTTAGGTAACTTAATGTGTAAGAGAGATTCATCTTCATCTTTGTATAGCCAATTTAAGATGTCCCTATCTTCAGCTTCTTCTTCAGTGGTATTAGCTCTAATGAATTTTCCATCAAACTTTGTGATTGGCACGGAAGTTTGAGATGTAGAAGGAGTCACAATCTTTTGATTTGGTAAACCATGTGATCTTGGAGAAGGAGGTAAAGTAGAAAGAGATAGTGAATATTCACCTACCCCTTTGTCTTTAAACTTCAGCTTATTATCAAGATTCTTTGTCAATTCTTGCAATTGGACTTGTAGATTGGAAGAAGAAACAACAAGAGCTTCTCTATTGTGTGGCACAAAGACATCTTGACTCACCCTAAGATTGGAACAAGTTTGGGTACTATTGTAATCAGCTTGTATAGTTATTTCTTGTCCATCATATGGAAACTTGATACATTGATCATATGTTGATGGTACGGCTTGCATATCATGGATCCACGGACGACCCAAAAGTATGTTATAAGACAGATCTCGATCTAGAACCTGACAAAAAGTATTCTTCACAACAGGTCCCACTCTGATAGGTAGCAATATTAATCCCTTAGAAGCTCTTTCTTCATCATCATATGCCTTAATGGTTATCTTCCTTCGTGAATCAATTTCATTTTCTGAAATTCCTAAGGCATTTATCAATTTTAAGGTACAAATATTCAAACCGGCTCCTCCATCTATTAAGACACGTCTAATTCGATGTTTATGGATCATGACTTCAAGATAGAGCGAGGAATTATGTGGATGTGTTATAGAAGCATCATCTTTATTGGAAAATGAAAGACAAGTGGGGGAAGACAAATGTCCCACCATGGCTTGAAATCTGTTTGCATCTAGATCAGTATCAACAGTTGTGTTCACAAGCGCTTCTTCTAAAATATTTTTGTGTATGGGGGATATTTTAAGAAGTTCAAGAATAGAAATTTGAGCTGATGTTTTTCTCAATTGATCAACCAGATTATACTGAGTTGGAGAAGAAATAGTTGTTTTAGATGAACTTCCTTTTAAAACAACCTTTGCTTGACCTCTTGTTGTTACATTAACCTGTTGATATTCTTGTTTTCCTTTAATTTTGATAACATTAATCCGATTATCATCTGTGTAAATATGGCGGATTATATTGTCTTCAACATTATGTATGCTTTTGGCTTTGGTATCCGATGTTTCCCCCTTTTGGTAGTTTGGCAAAGGATCTTTGAATGCTTGATGATCATCATTGGTATGATGTCCCTCAATTGTAATAGTACCATTGTCAATTAAATCTTGTACTAGATTTTTCAAAGCTTGACAATTGTTTGTTCTATGACCTTTACATCGATGATAATTGCAATAATACGAGTCATTCCATGATGGTGGTTTAACTCGTGGCTCATAATCTCTTTGTGGTGGTAAAGTGATAACCTTATTATCAAGAAGTTCCTTGAGAGCAGATTCAAGAGATTGACCCAAAGCAGTAAAAGTCCGTCGATTTGAAAAGAATGAAGGTCTAGACGGATTTGATATTTGGGCATTGCCAAGATTATTATTGAAATTACCACGATTTTGATTGGTATTTTGATTGGTCATGTTCTCTTGCTTGGAAATTTGTCCTTGTTGATTGTTGTTTCCTTGTTGAATTGTATTTCCTTGTGAATTGTTTCTTGGAGCACTTGATAGATTGAAAACGGATGGTCTTGTTCGTAAATTATTTGCATCCACTATACCATCATTAACAACATTTTTGTTTCTATTCCAAAACCTTGTTTTATCGTTGTTTTGATTTGATGTACTTGGATTATCAAGTTTTATCACTCCTCTTTTAACCAAGGCCCCTTCAATAGTGATTGCATTTTCAATCAGTTTTTCAAAGTTATGAGGACAATGAAGGTTAAGCCTATAGCTTAATTCTGGATCAAGGCTATTGATAAAAATATCCATCTTTTCCTTTTCAGGAATAGGACGAGAATATCGTGCAAATAATCTTCTCCATCTTTGTAAAAATGTAGTAAAGGGTTCTCCTACTTTTTGTTTTACTTTACAAAGATCAAGCATTGTTATTTGATGTTGAATATTGTAGGAGTATTGTGAGATAAACTGATTTATCAACTCCTCAAAAGTTTTGATAGGTGGAGTAATTTTTGAAAGCCACTCCATGGATTGTACACCTAGACTTCGTGGAAATAATCGCATCAAGTAAGTATCGTCATAGGCGAATTCAAGACTCATGTTTCGGAAATCCCTAACATGGTCTATGGGATCAGTTTTTCCATTATACCTATCATACTTAGGAATTTCGCAATGTTTTGGAAATGGGATCATTTGAAGACTCCTATCAAATGGATAAGGAGATATGTCTTCCAAAACATATTTCTTTGTTGTACCTCCTTGCATTTCCTTTATTTGCCCTTGTAATTCTTTTATCTGTTGGTTAAGAGCACTAAAGTCATTAGGAGGATTTTCAGGATTTTGTTTAATCCCCTCTATGTCAAAGGTGTGAGGCAACTTAGCTCCTTGATTAGCTAATGAAAGAAAGTATTTTTCTTTGTTACGTTCTAGGATTCTTTCCATAAGAGTATGGAATTGAGGATCTTGTTCTGCTTCTTGAAGATTTTCTTCCATTATCTCATCAAGATTAAATGTGTCCTCTTCTTTTTCATTTCGATCACCCATTTTACTAGTTGTAGTTTCTCCCTCGTCTTTTTCCATTTGTTTTTGAGATCTTGTGAGAACAGGCATAGATTTTACTCCAAATTTTACTTACTTTTGATCAAAAAAAGTGAAATAGTGCAATTGATGTGGTATGTATAAAAGTTAGAATAGAATGAAAATTCTATGACTTATACGAAATTTTCTAATCTTATAGCTTGTGTTGTTCCCTAAGTGAAAGGATGAAAATCCTGTTAATGGGAATATAAGCAAAAGATCAAGAAAATGATAATTTTTGCACTTTATGAAGTTTTGATCATGGCTTTGTAAAAAGATGGATTTAGTGATAGATGCCTAATGTATTCTAAGTTCTCTATTGTAAGATTTGATTTGGACGAGTAGAGTATTCATTGCTGGTTGGGGAATATAACTAAAACGGATGCGTTGACTATGGTTATGCCTTTGAGAAAGGGCTCTTCTTTGAAAATAAGCTTGTGAATACAGGGGCTCTATGGCATAATCATCTGAAAGACCTCTAACACAATCATGATACCTATGAAGAAAAGTTCTATATTTAAGTAAAACTTTTCGACTTTGATATAAGAATTGTTGTTTCTTCAATAATTTCTTGTGGTTGAGAGGTTTCTTTGGCTTCTTAATCCTTTTGGAAATGGATTTCTTTACAAATTTTGTAGATTTCCAATCTCGTAACATGAGATTGATCAATATGATAATGAGTGTTTTGGATGATCTTTATCTAAATTAATGTAATGTAAACACATCAAACAAGTTAAAAATGGTTGTTTTAAGTCCTATGTTAAACATCAAGTGTGTAACCAAAATGTTTTTCAAAAATTGTTTTAACAGGTTTTACACATGACAAGCACTTCAAACAGACTCACTCTTAAATGCTCAAGTAGGTCATCATAGCAATCAACAGCCCACATCTTAAAACTGCGTTGACTCACACAGCCGTGTCACCCCCAAAAGGGCGCCCGTGTTTTTGTCTTTTCCAGGTGCGTACTCAGAGTGACGGAAGTGGATACCGGATCCCCTGAGCAAACAATCCTTGGCAGTTATATGGTGAGTATCTTGGGGGTAGATTCTTCCCTCCCCTGCACTGTGATTGAAACAATGTTCGGAAACTGACTCGGTTAGTTACTACACTAGGTTCGTAGTAAGGATTTCCGTTCGGTGCAGCAAATGATAGACTCCCTCGAGAGACCTCCCTACCTTTAGAACAAAGGCCTTGGGGATGGTTATCAATGCACACTACCGTCAAAAGAGGGTTTCCCCAATTTTGCTTTAAATTTTATAGTGGGGTGGAATAGCCTGGCTTTGGCTTGAACCACTTGAGTCATTCCTCTTGGGTGAGTACTTTTTCCCACAAGAGCAGGCTCTCTACAAGGTTTTAACAAAGTTTAAAGATGCATAAAAATAAATAAGTGAGTTTGGCATTTTGATCACCCAGTTAAGGGGAGAGCATAGGCCTATCACTGAGAACAAAGCAAACACTAGGTTCAATTGTTAAGCACCAAAATAAAAATTTTCTAACTAAGTGAAGATGTTGCTTCACATAACAAGAAAATTCAATTTTAAACCCAAATTGAAAGATGAAGTGTCTATCCTAGGATTGGTTAATTTTATGCTTTTAGATGACTACCCTAGGATTGATAAATTTTATGCTTTAGATGGCTACCCTAGGATTGATAAATTTTATGCTTTAGATGTCTACCCTAGGATTGATAAATTTTTTTTTTAATTTTTAATTTTTAATAACTGTCCGCGGCTGCGTCGGAGTCAGTTAAACTAAACTAAAGTTACAGATTACAGATTACAGTCTTCTAAAAATTTGCACAAAACATATTCTACCGCTTGCTTTACTACCGTCACGGTGAAAAAAACGAGCTAAAGCGATCTTCGAGCTGACTAATACGGGCATAAAGCGATCTTCAAAAGTATTTGAAAGACTAGTTACGGGCTAAAAGCAGTCTTCTTCACGGGCTTCATGGGCTAAACTGGAGGTGTTCTTCCGAAACGTGTTTCTTGCGCTATTCCGAGGTTTTTTTTCTGTAACCTGTCAAAAAAAACTGCAAACAAAACATTAAAAAGGGGCAAGTGGCCCCACGGTGGGCGCCAAAAATGTGTATAATGCTTAATTGAAATGTAAAAGAAAACATAAAACACTAAATGAAACCTTAAACTAAAAAAATTAAATTAAATTTAAACAAACAAAATCCTTCAGTGCTGTCCCATTTTTCTCTATCCACAGAGATTCTTTTGAAGCTTTTTGGCTCTCAGATTGTGTAAGCTTCTCCAAATGGCTGCTGCAGAACGAGTATGCAAAAGAAAACTATTCTAGATGCTAATGAAAGTGAAAATGCAAATGAATATGGACAGGGGCTGCAGATTATGTACAGGGGCTGTGAATTGAAAATGTCATGATTCTACTATTATTCCTATGATTCTATGCTATTGCTATGAAAATGCTCTATGAATGCTAATGCTACTTGCAATTTGCCTATAGTTTACTTGCTTAAAATTCTATATGATTTTGGAGCTCCCGGCAGCTGTATTTATAGATTTTTGCAGGCTCCATCTCGGCTGGCAAGAATCTACGGCTATGAATTTGTCTGGTAAATTTGAATGGTGAGAGATTGAGAGGTTGAGAAGAAAATGGGGGAGGTTGGGAGGTTGGAGAGAAGGATGGAATCCTGTCTTCAACCCACGGGAACAAACCTGCACAGGAACAGAAGAAATTTAATTTTCTGTTTTGGCCGTTTGCTTCCCGGGAGTTGAAGATAAATCCCAAATTAAATAAATATTTAAATTTATTTAATTTTATTTATTGCTTTTGATATTTGATTTTTAATTTTTGAAAACTATAGAAGAATTAATTAAATATTTTGTAATATTTAATCATGATGTGGCTTTAGAAGATTTTTGAAATATTTAGAAGAATTTAATTAAATATTTTTGGAAATATTTAATTATGAATAGATATAAGAATCGAATTAGAGGAAATAATTAAATATTTTTAGAATATTTAATTATAAATGATATTTAGAAGAAGAATAATATTTTATTTGAATAATATTCAAACGAAGATTATTGATAATTAATATAAATAAATCATAATATTTATTTAATTAATTTAGAAATGAATACTGAAAGGATGATTAAATAAACTTATTTATTTAATCGAAATGAAAGAATGAAGAAATATAAATAAATTATTTAAATTTATTTATACGCAGATAGAATTTGAAGATTTTAATTAAATATTAAAAATATTTAATTAATTACCAGACAATGTGATGTGACCATTTTTAAGTGTATACAATTATGATGTATAATTCTTTGGAGAGACAAATTGTGTGAAGCACACAAGTTATCCCCATATGTTAGCATAGTCACTTAATGCAAAGTCCAAGACAAACGATATTGCAAAGGATCATACTATGAGGGAAGAATATTTGGATATTTATAATAATTTACTTATTTCTTGCTTGATTTGGTAAATGGAAAGTAAAACCTTTATTTAACTTTATCTATATGTTTAAATGCTTTAAATCATCGAGGACGATGAATCTCAAGGGGGAAAGTATGTTACACCTCATCTCTTAGTTATTGAGTTACTTTTACCTTGTAAGTAAATATGATGATAAATGTTAATAAGGACTTTGATATGTTTAGTAAGTAAATGAAATATTAAAATATGTATTATGATGTTATTGCTTTTGAAGGAATGAATATGTTTATACTAATGTAAATGCAAATGAATGAATATGTTTCATACTGATGTGGTGCAGGAGCACCTAGGAAACACTAGGCTATGGGTAGTCTAGGATAAATTTAGTGTAAATGCTTTTCTAAGAAGGTCATGTTGACCATTGGAATTTGAGTTAGAGTTTTTTCTTGTCTTGATCAAGAGTGATAAAGAGGGAGGTTGTAACTCATGTTTCTTAGTTGTTTAGGAGTTAGCAATAATTGGCAAAGGTGTCAAAATGGGACATTTTGCACCTTTTTCCACTTGATTATGGAAATGTCTGACCCAAGGGGTTGGTAACTACCTTGGAGAGGAGTTATAAGGAGTTGCTCGAGCTGAGAGCATGGTTGGTTGGTTTTTGATTTGTAATAATTTCATGGAGTGCAATTAAGACTGTGATATTCAAGAACATCTTCTAGTTTATGGTTTTGGATTTATGCATTGATGGTTTGATCAGATGTTGAGAGTAGAGTAGGTAGTGTAATTCCTTTTCAAGAATTGCTTAGTTCGGTAGTTAGCTCATTGCATTGGTTCAAGCATTTGTTTTTGTTAGGTTAAATCATTTCTTGCAATTTTTGTTCTGACTGTCAGACCAACAGAGATGGAGCTCTAGACTGTGTTTCCCCTGTACCTGGTGTATGGGTTCTTGGAAACAGAGGCTAGACTCCATGCTTGTACATAGGGTAGAGGTAGGAGTCCTTAGGAGTCAGGAATCCATGGCAAAAGATTGTACCTAGGCGAGCTTGGCAGTGCCCAGCTAGGACAGTCAAAGAGTGCAGAGCACTAAGGTTGCAGGGGTGCCAATCTCCTGGTGAACCATGGTGTGGAGAGGATGTGGATTTCCTTACAGAGGCTTGGTAACATGAAGGAGGCTTAACACATAACGGGAAGTGGAAAACAAACTAACTGATCTCAAGGAGGTCAGAAACTAGCTTAAAACAAGCCTAAATTTGCTAAGTTAAGGGTTGGAGCAGTGTACGGACAGTGGAGGCTCCAAACCCAAAAAATATTCAAGGTGTGGGCAAGGGTACCACAAATCCCAAGAAAATATTTGGATTCATTTGGAGAATTTGGGCACACTCTCCATTTTTCTTGGGTTAGGAGGCCTAGTTGGGGCTCTAGGGCTTATAGCCTTTTCTAACCCTAGGAGAGGGTTTGGTGGAAGCAATGGAGAATTGGAGTCTAGTGATTGATCAAGAACCCTAATAGGTTTCTATGAAGCTTTTTACTACATCTTTACACCCCTGCAAGAACCTAACAGAATGTTGGGAGTAATTGGCCTTTGGGGAAGAGTAAGGGTCAAGGGTGAGATAGTGGCAAGGCACCAAGATTGGCTTGGTGGAATGGAAGAGTGATGATAGTGGGGTTGGCCAGTAGGACTAGGGGTACCTATACCTGAGATAGGACTTAAAGGTTAAGGTGGGAGAGTCACCTAGGAGTTCTTGAGAACAAGGACCCAGAGCATGGGACAATGAGTGTTCCACCCAACCCTACCCTATCATGATGGAAATGAAAATTAATGAATATGTATTGCAATATGAATCATTTAATGCTTTGATGATGCAAATGAATTATAATGCAAATATATTTCATGAGAATGAATGACTATTGTACTAAGCTGAATGCAGGAGTAGGTTCGAGCCTTCAGAAGAGAGGGGAAGTATCACTTAGGATAGGAGCTTGGTTTGGGAACCTTTAATTCAACCTTACTAAGCATTCACACACTCACATCCTAGATTGGGCTAGTTGGTCAAGTTCAATTGGTATTTGGTAAGTAAACCTTGGTTGAAATCTTGGATAGATTGGGAAGATTGTTTGTTCATATTTGATTGATTATGGTTTTGGTTTTGGTCTTTGAGTATTGTTCTTTTCCACATAGTTATCCTTACATTCAATTTGTATGTACATTAAATTTATACATGCAGATATATATATAATGACTCATGCATAAGAGCATAAGAATGCATGCATATATATGAGTAGAAATACTTACAAGCATACATACATGGGGAATCAATTTTTTTTTTATATATATATATATATATATATGCGTGTGTGCATGTATATACACTTAATGTATATGCATATTGATGATGATATGTATGTATTTGTGTTGATAAAATATAGTAAACATGATATGTATATGTATATATGTATTTATTAAAATGTATGAATATATGTTTGTATCAATAATATATACATACATATAGACATAGACAATAATATACACATATATATATATATATGTATATTGATATTGTAGACATGTAAAAATGACCTAATACATATCATACATCCTAAATGACATTTTCACATCATCAAAATCATTATCATTAATCTAATTACATTCCACATCATTTAACCCTATTTTCCTTTATTAATTGAATAATTTTAAATTATTTAATTAATTCATTGTTTCATCATTAATCTAACTTTATTCCTCCTGGAGTTCAGTGCAAGATTTTGGGTTAGCCACCTTGCAACAAAGGATTCCCATGACTCCCTCCCTCTCGTTCGCTGCCTGCAACGTTTCTAGTGGCTCTGATCTATTTCTTTCCTCCATCAAAGCACATCTTTCCTGTCTCAGCTTATCTACAAGAGTCAAGGCTGATGACAATAGAAACTTCAAGGCTACCTTAAATCATGATGCCCTAGGTTTAGTTGGCCGGAAAAGTGCTAAACCATAGCCAGGGCTCGACCTCACCAACTTGCCCTCCCATGGCAGTGTAAACCAAAGGCTTATGTTCTTTATGTGCCATTCGTCGACTGCCCCTAAGATTTTCTTGGATAAATTTATCGGTGACAGAGAGGCTTTCTTATAGGCCCACACCCTTGTTTGCAAATTTATGAAGGTATGGCCAAAATTAAGTGATCTCCATTCTTGGTTTTGTTTGAAATGGAAAGAATATCTGGAGGAAGAAGTAAGCATTTATCCCTGTGCTAAGGGGTTTTTCATATTGAAATTTGATTATGTAGAAGATAAAGAAATGATACTAAACACTGGTCCATGGTTCTTCCAAGCAAATTTCCTATTCATGAAACCTTGGTTACCTTCATTTGATTTGCATATTGATTGTTTGAAGGCGATTGGCAATGGCTTGGGAAAATACCACTGCATTTCAAATGAAACAATCAATTATGAGAACTCAAACTTTGCTTGTCTGTGTGTGGAAATGGAAGTTTCAAAAGGTCTTCCATCAAATATTTTTCTTAAAGTTGGCAACAGGTGTTGGTGCCAACCAATAGATTATAAAAAGATTGCCTTTCAATGTAGAAAATTTTTCACAACTGATCATGTGACTACACAATGTGATAAGGGTTGAGCTAAGGCTACCCCCTTCTTCAATCCATCTTGGTGGGATGGGGTGGAGTCTCATCATTATGTTATCTCTCCTTTTGAACATGAAACTGTTGCATCTTCTCTAGTGCACCAAGAAAAGGCTCCAATGTTGCCTCAACTCACTCTGGAGTGGTTGTCCAAAATCTTCAAGAGAATGTAACTATTAATAATTCATCTTCATTGTAGCATAGGCACATTAAAATCTCCTCGCTATCTTGGGTTATTCCAACAAAGAGTGACAAGAATGTAAACTTGAATGCAACAAGCAGTAATCTTGAAATAGAACAAGAATGAACAAAGGTGAAGCGCAAAAAGTCACCTACTTCAAAACAAAAACATCTGGTGACATTAAGGTCCTCTAAAAACATCCGATGACATTAAGGTCCTCTAAAAATGCTTGAAATTTGAATTTTTAATGTCCTAAAAATTTGTGATCTAATTTTTCAAAGAAATAGAAAGAGTGTTATCCTCTTTGATAGTGATTTTCCAAAAAAAAGCTTTATTCCTCCTGATTAATTAAATTAATGCAAGTTATTTAATTATGTCACTAATATACCCTATTCATCTAAATCAATTAAATTTTTATCATTTAATAATTTAATTAAATCACTTCCCCCCTCTCTAAATTTGAATAATTAAATCAATTATTCAAAATCATTCAAAACGACCAAAAAACAAATACAACTTTATTTGTTAAAGTCAAACATGACTTGCACTCTCAAGCATTAATTAATTAATTATCCTCACCCCTTTTGTGATTGAGCAAATCATGACCAATGATTTCTCAATCTAATCAGTTGACTAACTCATCTATTCTTTAATCCCACTAACCACTCAACCTAATTTCTCAATCCCACTAACCACTTAACTTGATTTCTCAATCCCACTAACTACTCAACTTGATTTCTTCAATCCCACATATTATGTGGTCTAAATCCTCTAATTATGCAATTAAAATCCTTAATTAGGTCAATCACAGAAGCTAACTAGGCAATCTACTTCCTCTCAACAGTTCTCAATCATCAATCATGATCTTTTACTATTGAATCTCGATCATTTATCTCAAAACAGGAAATCTATAAAACAATCTTCTACCTTCTCACAAATCATCTATAATTTACATAGTGAAGCACTGAACAACTGATTGTTGAGCACATTGAGAATTTTTGTCTTCTTATTCTAGGTCACCATTAATGCACTTTGAAGCTTTTGCAAAACAACAAATGGAGGCTTCGTATTGATTCAAACATAATTGAACATCAATACAAATTACACTTCAACATGGGATGGTAATTTTTTAAGGTTTTCGATTCAATTTATATTATCTTTAGGATTACATTGTTTGTTGATTTCATTATTTTAGAACTTCATTCCATGAGTATGGGTTTTGGAATTTTATCTTGTTTGAATTGATTTTTTTCAATTCATTGTTGTTTTCCTATGCCATCTCCCCCTTACATTAATTGGCATGCCTGGTGGGACCTAGGTCCTTAACTTTAACATTTTCTTTGATTTTGATAAGCAGTTGTAGGTTCTTGGTTGCAAACGCATTTTTGAAGAATCACTTTTGCTAACTGGAACATTTCCATTCCAAACCTACATGCGTTTTCCATTTCTATTTTATCGTAATTGATCCAAATTTGGCTACTATTGACCTAAACTGGCCGCTTTTGTTCAGAATGAGCATTATTGATATTTTTATGTTGCAAGTTTCTGAACAGGGTATCTTGATTCTTAATTGACATTTATAGAGCTGCTTTCGACCCAAACATACCTGCTACTGACCTAAAGTTCTACCGTCATCATCAGAAATACTGCTATTACACTAAACACAAATTTGATATTATAGGGAATAGGTTTGCTATTGCTATATTTTTTGAATCTATCAAGTTTGCAAAATTTTTCTTTGATTTCATAGTTTACCTAACCCTAACAATTGATTGATTGTTGTGTTTAGGAATTTTATAAACGTTGTTGGTGCAGACCTTGCAAGATTATGACATATTTTTCATGAGAATGACTAACAATTTGATTGCAGAGTTGGTGAATGATCCAAGGCCATTTCATTTTTTAAGCTTTCATAGTTAAAACACATTTCAATTAGTGCTCATAAAATTGGACCTAGAACTTTCACATTTCAATTAGTGCTCATAAAATTGGACCTACAACTCTCACATTTCAATTAGTGCTCATAAAATTAGACCTACAACTCTCACATTTCAATTGGTGCTTAAAATTGAACAAGGCAAATCTCATATTTCATTTGGTGTTCTTAAAACTGAACAAGAAAAGCTCACATTTTATTTTAGTGCTCCTAAAATCAAATGTTTTTCATTTTGACGTTGTTAAAAGATGAACTTAGTTTCATTTGTTGATGCTATTAATACGAACAACGCGTTAGAAATATTCAACTTGGTGCTTTAAAATAGAAACAAATCCATTTATCATTTGCAAATTGATATATCTTTCTTGAATTCTAAAATGCTTTGAATTTAGTGTACTTAAAAATAAAATTGGTATCTTTGCACACTTGAAATTGTGGGCTTAAAAAGAAACTACTATGGATTGTATACCACGTTCACTGTGCTTAGAAAACCAAGTGTGTATCCTCTACCCTTGCATCTTTTGATGATCTTGGGTGATGGAAAGCACTTTGGGTTTCACAATCATGTAGTTTTAGCATCACCTTTAGATTGGGCCTACCTAAGAGACACATACCAAAAGGAGAACTCAAAGGAAAATCAAAGAAAATTTTCCCTCAAGCCACTATATAAATGATTTCAGCGAAATCCAAGATTTAATTGGTATTACCTTCGGCAGTGTGGTGTCATTCAGAACAGGGAGGTACCTTTGCATATAAGTTCCCCTAATAGGAGTGATTAAATTCTTAAGTGGCTTACTATGCGCTCATCGGGTATCAGTCGCTTAAGTAGTGAATAAGATCTTTAAAGTAGTTTTACCCATCTTTTACTTGAGATATTCTACTTGGCGACATGGTTCAGTGCAAGACATGCACATTGTACTCTAAATAACTTTACTCACATATGAACTCCCTTGAATTGAGATATAAATCTCTAGCTTATATAAGTTACTTGTAGCTTTCTGAGGAGAGGGTGATTGGGTTATCCTTCCATTCCAGGAGGTCCCTATCTTTCCATTCTCAAAAGACTTAAGTGTATACATTTGGAAGGGTGTCCCTACCTTACTTCGAAGGAGCTTCCAAGTTGTGGGCCTGAAAGTGTCACCATTGGACAATTTGACCTTAGGAATAATATTGCTTGATATGGTTCGATGTTGTTACCAGTTTAAACATGGGTTGATTTTGGCCCCTTATCATCAAAACATTACAGTCAGTTTTATACATTCTGATTAATGTGCTATATCACTTTCCAAATCTTAGACAATATTCTCAAAACAATCAGATCAACCAAAATTGTAGACTTATCCAACAAACTACCATCACAAAAAATTGGTAATAATTGAATAGAGTCGCTATTGCAAAAGTTTTACTGTTGTTGACCTAAATATTGCTCTCTATTGCTAAAAAAGTCACTTTTGTTGTCCCTGGTTTATGACAGTCACTATAAAAAAAAGACTAATTTTGAAAAACATAACTGCTTTTAACCTAAACAAAGTCATTGTTGATCCACACATTACTATAGTTGACTTAAATCTTCTCATTGTTGCTCAAATTTTCTGCTATTGTTGTCTCTAGTTTTTGACAGTCACTATCAAAACATAGTTTCTTTTGCTAAACTTGGCCACAACTGCCTTTACACAAAATTGCTATTGATCTAAAACACTGCCACTATTACTTTAAATAGGGAATGTTATCAACCTACTTACAGACCGACCTCAAAAAAATTATCAAGAACAATTAATTTTCAAAATTGGCCTCAAATTCCATTTAGTTATCATAGAACATTATCAGACTTGTTAGTCAAAAGCCAACATCACCATCCTTCATTTTAGACTTGGTTTACATAAGACTCATAAAATCTTTTGGACATATACATTCACACCATAGCTCATCAAACTTTCGTTCCACATCCCCAAATCGGAAATCGGAAAATCAACCTATTTTTAGGATTCAAAATAAACATAAAAATTTGGATTATTCCCTTGCTCTCAATTTCTAAGATGTTAACATTTTATTGCAACCTCGAGGCTAGTTTAAGTAGATCATCAACATATCCTCTAGAAAAATAGAGCAAAATATCGATTTAAGTCTTGTACACTTTGTGTCCCAAAATTAGCACCATCTCAAAACATCCACCAAACATCACTCATACTTTAGGGTCTTGAGCATCACAATCTATAGAAAACCATCAACAAATTTGAACAAAAGGTTCTTTTACAACATCTCCATACATCATTCTTTAAAACAAAAAAAATACCCTAGAAAAAAACACCATTCCATTTCATAACTAGTGATCACAAACTCCCAAAGGTCTTGAACCTATTTATGACAACCACGAGATCTCAACACAAGAAAAAGATGGAAGCAAACAAGAGTAGTTCAAGTGCACCCATGACAAACACCACTAATGAGGAAACTCAACCATGGGGTTATAATCGAAATGACCTTGGAAATCCTCAAAGAGAACCCACATTTAAAGCAAACCAAGATCAACCACCTAGTGAGGAAAAAATACTTCTTAGACATCAAAGTAATTGCGAGACAACACCAACCTCATGATTCTCAAACTTAAACCATAAAATAATATGATAGTGATGAGGAGCTTATTGATAAAAAAAATCTTAGAACACTCCCAAAATCCTAAGATGTAGAAACTTGTGGACTAAATTCTTGAGATAAACACAAACCAGTATTTCCTCGCACTCGTAAAAAGTGGTACCAAACTACCCATAGACTTCAATGTGTACATGCTTAAACATCCTAGTCTTATTCTACTAGGAGATCAAATAATAGTTAGACAAGTATCAAAACCAACAATTAATCCCAACATACCACCTTTGTTTTCATAAAACAATGATCAACCTAAAATGCAACCTATGGATAACCCATTGTTTAGGCCACCATCCCAAATTGAACAAGCAATTGTAGCATAATAATACCAAGGAAATACAACCCAAATAATGCCACAACACAACATTATGCCAAACATGGAAACCTTCCAATGGACCAACAAGGTAGAAACCCATCACAAGGGCAATACATACCACAACATACATCACATATTGACCCTTCCAACAACTCACAATATCAACAAGGGAAATCACAACAATTTCCACAACAAGGTGTACCCCAAATGAACTACTAGGGTACCCTTCCACAAAATCCCCCACAACAAGGTGTACCAAAAATGAATTACCAAGGTACCGTTCAACACAATTCACAACAAGGTGTACCAAAAATGAATTACCAAGGTACCCTTCAACACAATCCACAACAATAAGGTGTACCATCAATGCAATACCAAGGTAGCCTTCAACCAAATCCACAACAAAAAGGTGTACCATCACCACAATACCAAGGTACCCTTCAACAAAATCCACAACAACAAGGTGTACCATCAACACAATACCGAGGTACCCTTCAACAAAATTCACAACAACAAGGTGTACCATCAACACAATACCAAGGTACCCTTCAAAAAAATCCACAACAAGGTGTATCATCAATGCAATACCAAGGTACCCTTCAACAACATTCACAACAACAAGGTGTACTTGCTATCAATTTTTCACACAACTAAAATTGACATAGTTGATTGATTAAAGTTCATTTTAAGGTGAAGCATTTCAGTTTGTTTTTGTAGATGTTTTAACCATTGCAAATATTTGAATTGTTGAGTTCTTAAGAAGTGCAATGTGTTTTAGTTTCCATAAATCATTTGCAGCATAGGTTTTCATGAAATGAAAAGGAAATACTTTCTTTTGTATTTAGTTTTCATCCATAATGATTCATATATTGTTTGCAAAAGAAAGGTACAAAATTGACTGAGAATTATACAAATGTTGTTTTGTATTCATTGGAGTAAATAGGAGAATCAAGTGTCCCACACAAGCCATGGGAGTAGCTGGAACAATGGAACATAAAGAATATTCTATGCTATTGAAGATAAAAGAGAGAAGAGCATGTAAGAGAGAACATAATTGTCATTGCCTGGTTGTGCCTTTGAGTTGACTTCAGTGTTGAGCTCTCCCTTCTGCTTCCTTTCTCCAAGTGAACCTGCAAGTGGATGAAAGTTTTGATAGAGCTCAGGCTATGAACACTCCTACACACTACTGAATTTGACTCCATTTTCTGACAAACGTTTGTTGGTCTTTCGACAAACATTTGTCAGAAAACCGATGGACTAACAAAATAATTTTCGTCACCAAATTTTCATTGAAATTTAGACGAATAATTAATGAAATAATGGCCCAGATTCATCATTCGTCGGCATCATAAAATGGCTCTGTTGTTCATCAAAATATTGATGACAACTTCGTGTATCCACCGATGAATTATAACCAAAACACAATTGCAATGCCTCTTCCAAAGTGTCAAAAAAACACCAGAAGTTCATCACCATTTCAACGAAATGGGAAAGTAGTTACGATGAAACCTTCATCGCAGCTATAACAACTTCGTCAGATCTTTTTGGTGATTCATCGGTTGCCTTCGTCGAAATTGTGATGAAACAATGCAATTTTTTTAAAAAATATTCATTGAAATGTACCATCACGGAGACTCTTGGTGATGACCACCGAAGCCAACCCATCGGTGAGAGATCAATCATTGACACAAGATAAAAAACTCACTTCGATAGTCCATGTCTTACCGATGACTTCCGTCGGCAAGATAGATCCAATGTCACACTAATCTAACCTCTGTAGGAGTTTTTGATAAACCTACACCATGTCATCATGGAGACTCTTGGCAATGACCACCGAAGCCAACCCATTGGTGAGAGATCAATCATCGGAATAGGATAGAAAACTCACTCCGATAGTCCATGTCTTGTTGATGGCTTCCGTCGGCAAGACAGATCCAATGTCACACTGATCTGACCTCTATAGGAGTTTTAAATAGACCTACACCATGTCATTGTGGAGACTCTTGGCGATGACCACCGAAGCCAACCCATCGGTGAGAGATCAATCATCAACACAGGATAGAAAACTCACTCTGATAGTCCATGTCTTGCCGATGACTTCCGTCGAAAAGACAGATCCAATGTCACACTGATCTGACCTCTTCAGGAGTTTTAAATAGACCTACACCATGTCATCGTGGAGACTCTTGGCAATGACCACCAAAGCCAACCCATTGGTGAGAGATCAATCATCGACATAGGATAGAAAACTCACTCCGATAGTCCATGTCTTGCCGATGACTTCCGTCGGCAAGACAAATCCAATGTCACACTGATATGACCTCTTTATGAGTTTTGAACACTACTGGTTATCAACAAGACATTTTGAGGGTCTCGCTGATTAAACAAGTGTCTAAGAGCAAGTAAATAGATGGAACCTATTAATTTTCTTATTTTGGGGTTCTTTAAATCATAGAATAGATACCATCTTCTTGTGTAACGTACTTATATTCATATTTAATTTCAAGACCAATTGTCATTGCACATTCCATTTTACTTGCATAGAGTATTCTATAAGTAATATATTGATAATTCCAAATGATTTATGGTGTTGTACAACTCTATCTATCATCACAGTTTTGTTGTTCCCCCCTAGAGAATCCTGCAAAGACAAGTTTACAATACCAAGTCAAATAATATGAAAAAGACTTACTTCCATACAAATTAAATGATTATTCTCACAATGACAATTGTCTAATCACAACAACAATTCCATGAAAGGTTATCCATGCTTTATAAGAGATGATTGATCATACATACAGACTGTAAGATGCATAGAAAAAAAATTACACTTGAGAACAACCAAGGGCTAACAAGGGAAGGAGTTAAGAAACGTTTAGATTAAAGAGAAAATGAGTAGGGAAAATGCTGAGCAATGTCAAGAGAACAAAACTTGTAGAACATATTCTTGACCTAATCAAGCTCTTGAAGAACTTAAACAAAATTAAAATACTAACACATACATGAGACATGTAATGAACTTCCAATATCTACTATATTTTTCATTAATGGTGAGGTAGGTAAAGGATAAATAATTATAATTGTAACACTATTCATAGTCCAGTAAATTATGTTCATAATTTGTATTCAATGGACCTCATTTTTATCATTATACTTCCCATCTAATACCATAGTTTAATCTAGGGTTCAACTATCTCATATCTAAAGAAGCACCTTCAATTAACCATTTAATGTACTATAAAATAAGGTAAGACTTTTACTTGAGAAAGAGTGGGTACACTTGTAGGATTAAAGTTCTGTCAATCAACATGATTTATTGGCACACAGGCACAACCTGCAACATATAAAGTAATGGATGACTACAAGTTAGTGAAATGGTCCTTAATATGTGACTAGTTTGCAAATTGATTGGTAGAAAATAAGGTTACAAATAGATCTACATAAAAAATTATGAGGACAAACTACTGTAATCATCAAAATAGATGAAAACTGCAAAGGAAAGAGTCGAGCTACATCTCTAGAGCCTAAAAAAAACACATGCAAGAAACATAAAAAAAGAACAAACTAATTTTTGGATGAATACAAAATGGTGCCTTCAGCAAGTGATTCATATGCTTTCACACCTGATAGGACATTAAGAAGATTTTAGTCTTCCTCTGTGAAATTAACTACTTATAGAAAAAAACCATAAACCAATATTATGTACCTCCATGTCTAGCCAAGGGTAGGTATAAGAGAAAACAATTTCCTCAATACAATGCTGAAAAATATCAATGTGTGTGTAGGTTTATATTACTCAAAATATCATTTCACTGCCTAAGGAAAAATACCAAAGTGATGTTTTAAATTTCAATCTTCACATAGGCTCCCTTATTGCTACAGATGCATATACAAGCATTATTTGAGCTCTAAACTATTCAAATATTAAGGATTTAATTAGCTATAAGATGGAAAGTTGTTGTTTAGACATAATCCATCATCTTTTACATATCTTTATTCACTCTTAGAGCTTTAGACAAATTTGTGTAAATGAGACAGAAATGCGAATCTTTTATGACAAAGAAAATTCTTAAAAGGAGGGGGAAGAGAGAAAAGGGTAGGGGGCAAGAGAATGCTTGGATGTATAGCAAATTATAACATTTTGATCATTATAACAATGAAATGAATCTTAAGTTTGAAGCATTAATATCATTTAGAACATTTATGATCAATAATGAATGTAAGTAGAGAAATTTTTGTATACCTGCAAATGGTACAAAATTTCATGGTTAAGTGGAATCCTCCCATCAACAACAAGATCCAAATATCCGTGTATCTATCTCAATAAAGCTTCTAAACCCTTCAAAGCTATCAATTTTTCCACTAACCTGTTATGCACAAAAGTCAAATTTTAGAGTTATGTCACCACTAAAAATAGAAGAAATAGAGTTTTGAAACCAAATCTACACACAACACAATGTGGTATTCATACAAAGCCATACAAACAAACTAAACTCAGAACATTGGAATGGAAACAATGTCGAATTATGATGCAGAGCATGGATTCAGGGTATAAAGAATCATTTTTCTGCCACCATAGTGAAAAGTTAGCACTTTATTTCAGCTTTGCATATTGGTTTGATGCTTCAAATGATGCATTTCTTTTATTGAAAAGTGCATTACCTTATTGAGCTTCTCTTTGTTTCGAGAATAGTTTAATATTCTCTACTTAACAGGGCCAACCACGTGATGGTGGAAGCTCATTTCCCCCCCCTTCACATCACTCTCAATTCCCCATACTTGATCATATAACATTAATCATTCATTCATCCATTAATAACATATAACATTCATTCATTCATCCATTAATAACATATAACATTCATTCATTAACATATAACATTCATTCTTTCAATTTTTACATATTATCAAAAATATGGTTGTCATGATATGATTACAATCACTTTTTTTTTTGTTTCTTTTTTAAAGCTAAAAAAATCTGAAGTGGAGTATCATTTTCTAAATCATTTGTCCCCTCTTTAGTTGTTCTTCCCTCTGCTTGTGATCTTAATGTACGTCTAGTCGTGTGCTCTTGACGTGGATGCCGCTGCAAAGGGGGGTCTGCTGCAATAACAAAGAAATGTTAAATTGATATGTTTTATTATTATTGTTACAATTATTTCATTAATTAAAAGAACATTATAGTGGTTCTCTTTACCTTATGGGTCCACATCATGTTCCTGAACTTCTCTTATAGACTCATTATCAACATGTTGAACACCCTCTAAATCTTGATCTACAATTGAAACACAAAAGGTTACATTAATTAATACACTAATTGAAATTAAATATGTTTAAAAGAACATTATAGTGATCCTCTTTACCTGATGGGGCCACATCATGTTCCTGATCTTCTCTAGCCTAATCATGCTCAACACATTGATCACGCTCTACATGCTCTAAAGTTGAAACACAAAAGGTTACATTAATTAATACACCAATTGCAATTAAATATGTTTAAAAATAACATT
>VDFB02141740.1:0-18358 GCA_007258455.2 Sequoia sempervirens
TCAACATTTATGCCATTAAAACCTTCAAGCTTAATAACATGTCATTAGATCCTTCATGTAAAAGGTATAAAATCATCATGAATAAGAATCATTATCTTTCAACCATGATTATGTACACCATACGAGTTTGATGCAACCTTCAAACAAAATATTTACAAGAAAACAAGATACATGTTCATTAGATTGTTCATGTGAAATCTATATGTGCCATCAAAAATTGGACCCTCTTGAGAAAAGAGAAAATTTCACACATACTTAGACCCACTTTTAGTCCCTCCATATCATTTCCCCTTTAAAAAGGCATTTATAGGCCCCTTAGACCTATTAATTTTGATCTAGAGGCTCGTTTTACATGATAAATCACATAAAACCTGATTGTAAACAACACTTAATGACATCATATCTCGACAACCCACCTTCAAACAATAGTAGTGGGACCCATTAACCACCCTTGGTGAATGAGTCCCCTCTGGTGGGACTCATTCGCCAAGGGTGGCGAATGAGTTCCCTTTAAGGGAAAGCTCAAAATCAAGCGGGAATTTAATCAATTTTGTTCTTATTTCCAATGAATGTCAGCTTCTTAGGTCTAATTAACAGGAAAATAAGGTGTTTTTGCCTATAAATACGCATTTTAAGTCACTTTACACAACTTTTGATCATATTTTGTATCCACATTCTCATTATCTAAAAGTGAAAAGAATACAACAACAAGTTGCATTATAAAAGTTGAAGTTTTAGGACAGCAATCTAGGGTTTTTTCAAGTCTTGAAGCTCACTTACATAGTCAATATCCAACATTAAAAAGGGTTGATGATGGATGCCTATGGTGAATCATGAAGAAATATAGGGTGAAGAGATCCAACTAGCCACTAAATCATGCCTAAGGACTTCGTTTCCTATTGATTCCATCTTCCATTATTACTCTATCTTCATATCAAGGTTTTTATTTTATTTATCTAGCATTTGCATGTCATTTCCTATCCATATTTCATGTGTTGTAAGGTTTCTAGGATAGATATCTTGCATCCTTTCAATCATTCTTGCACAACTTATTCTACAACAATAGAATAGGGTTTTTTGTCATGATTTAGCCTTTCCTAGTCTTTAACACATCTAAGGCTAGGGTTTATGCATATTTCTCTCTATTCAAGGTTTAATTACCAATATAGGGGTTTTACCAAGGGAAACCCCCCATTAGAACAACTTTAAGCTATTTTGCAGGGATTTTCTCAGATCTGGAATCGAGACTCTGTCAGAATTTGTTGTACAGGTGTCAAGGTGCAGATCTGAATCTTGAATTTGCAGGAATCTGTGGGTGGACTAATTCACCATGCTTGGTGAATGAGTCCCACCTAAGATGCAGAATTGAGTTAGATGTTGTTTCAGGTCCCCGAAAGTTAGAAATCAAGTTCTGTTTAGAAAAAGACCTAACTTGGGACTGATTCACCACCCTTGGCGAATGAGTCCCAATCACCTAGAGTCCAGATTTCATCAGATTTTTAGTTTTTCACTCAGTCCTCTAAAACTTTCCAGGTACACACATTCTCAGAAATAGCCCTATGTTTAGTCAAATATTGTATTTTTGTTCATTGTTTCTATCTATTTTCATATCACATTGTCTTTTCAAACAAGGCATAAATCTTAGTTTTGCATTCATTTTTAGTCATTTAGATTAATCTATTGCATTTAGTTTAGTTTTTTTACATCATATCACATCACACACGTCCTAATTTGAGTGTTACATAAGCATTTTAGGATCTAATCTCTCTCCTTTTGGGTGAAAAACCCTATAAGAGTTAGAGAGTCCATTGGGTCCTAAAATCTATGTTTCACTATACAATAATCATGATAAAAAAAATAAGACATCACTCAACCATGATGCATGAATAAACACTATATATGCACACTATATATGAACAAACACTAAATTAATAGATTATTTAATATTTATTACTAAATTTTTGTCTCATCATTATACTATTATATTCATAAATTCAACACTAAAAATATCCATCCAACCAAATTCTTTATAAAATATCCATCCAATGAAATTCTTTATTGTAGTGTAATAAAATGCATACCCTTGCATTTTCAAACTTTTTTGGGCTTGCCTTGCTTATTTATCTTCATTTATGTCTTAATTGGTCCTATTTTGCATCCACAAGCCTAATAAACTATATATTTTTATGGGAAAATTTGACAAACATCAAATATAAATGATCATTTAATGTTTCTATCTATGTGTCCCTGATTTGTGGACTGGGAATAAAATTCCACCTAGGGTGTCTTTGTGCTCCATGGGTCTTAGGACCCTGATATTGAAAACACCAAAATAGGTCCCTTTTTGGAGTCTGTGCCCTAAGAATTGAGCCTTGGGACTAATACACCACCTAGGGAATCTTAGTCCTCGGCTTATTTTTGGGATTCAATTTCAAATTCAGGCAGGATTTAGCCTCCTTTATTTAATGAATTCATATGTCAGCTTGGTGTGGTGTAATTTCGGGATATTAAGTATGAATAAGTATAAATACAAGGTTCCTCCACTCATTTTTCATAAGCAAGATAACAAGAATTCAAGTATTCATTCATAAGGAAAGTTTATGCACTCAAGAGCAATTCATCAAGCATTTGAAGCCATCATCAAGATTGAAGCATGATGTCAAGGGTTTAGTGCATCCATTCATGTTGTTGAGCAGAGATTGTGGATGTAGCATTGAAGATCTACTTGTAACCACTGTTCACATTATATCCAAGGGTCCAAGATCTACATTCTTCATGACCACTAAATGGTAGATTGTAGATTTTCTTCACAAGACATCATACAAGGTGATATCATTTACATATTTCATGTTTCATGCTTCATTTCATTCATTTCATCATTTGGTTTAATTACCTACAAGGGGTTTGACCAAGGCAAACCCCCATTCACTATCAAACAACAAGTTTTTCCCCTCTTTCATATTTTTGATTGCAAATCTAGGTTGAAGACTTGAAGATCCTTTAAAGTGAAAATTTTTCAAAGTTGCAAAATTGCATTGTGAAAGTTTTCATCTTCACGGAAACTCCCCTGCATGCTAGATTTGGAAGTTTCAAGACCTCAAATCTGGGGAGAAGCAAGTGTAGACCTTGGATCTCAGGACCATATTCATAGTTTTAAAATTTTTATAATGGTACTAATACACCATATTGGGCATCTTAGTCCTCCACAAGCATATTTTTCAGAGATTCTTCGAGATCTTGATCTAGTATCCAAAGACTTTGCATCTGCCCCGAAAAGTAGCAACATGACTAATGCACCATATTGGGAGTCTTACTCCTCCAAAACATATTTTTATAGCTTCTTTACATTTCTAGAATCTTCACAACATCTCCAGAATTCCCAAGTACACACATCCTAACATCTACTTTCATAGTTTTTGTATTTTTTAATCTTTCTAGGTCATTTAGCATTCATTTGCATATCACATTGTGTTTTCCAACATTTTCTTTTCCAAGCATTTGCTTGGTGGTGAATTCCTTAGAACTCCAAGAACCCCTTCCTAGGTCCTTCCTAATATATAATTGACTCACCTTGTGAGATTGTTATTCAATCCAATTGGGACTCTTAGGACATCTTTAAATGATTTGTATGGAGAAAGTGTGATATACAACAATATATCCTCCCATTTTTCCACTAATCATTTTGGTGAACCCAACCTTTTTAAGCATTCATTTTTCTTATTTGGATTCCATTACATTACTAGATCTAGGTTACATGCATTCTTGCATTGCATCTTGCATTAGTGAAATTGCATATCAGGTTTCTCATATTTAGTGAAAGTGCATCTAGGGTTTCTCATATTTGCATTAGTGAAAGTGCATATAGGTTGCATTTTTTCTTGCTTGCATCATTATATCACATTGAAAATTTGAAAAAGTGCATTATTCATCATCCTAATTGTATTTAGACACATTGTTATTGCATTCAAAATTAAGAAAAATTTCTTTCACTTTTGCATCCAATTACTTGTCAATAGTCACTTTTTCTTGCATGCATTTGTACAATTTTTTGTTTTCAAACATCAAGTCCATGGGTAGGAAATCTAGGAACACTGTTAACAACTCATAATTCATTTTTTTTCTACAAAAAACCCCTACTGGGATAAAAACTCCCTTCCTAGTGTCTTAGTCCCTCTCAAGGTTTTTTTGGCTCAGAACCCTATCTGAGTTGATTGCATTCTATTCCAATTTCTGGAACCTTCAAATTCCTTCAGTAGGACTAAAACACCCTTACTGGCATCTTAGTCCCTATTGAGTTTGAAGTTGTTTTTTTTCAAGATTTAAATCTACTTTTCAATGGTTCCTAAGCCTCCTAATAACATATATTGTAAGCCTAGGAAGTATCAGGAACATCTATTTTATGCATCTAGGTCAAAAACATCAATTTAGGGAAATTTTATTTTTTGAAATCATTTCAATTACAATCATCATTAGATCTGAAAATGCTCACACTTCTGAAACTTTCCATAATATCGATAAAAGTACTTTTCAATTTTTCATATACAATGTTTACATTCATAAAACTTTGCATAAGTTTGATAAACGTGCTTTAAATTTTTGGATATACATTGTTTGTATTCTTAAATTTTTGCATTCATTGGATAAAAATATTTTGCATATTTGGATACACATTGTTTACATTAACTAAGCATTGCATGAGATGGTTAAAAGTGCTTTTTCATTTTTGGTCAAACAATGTTAGTAGGTCTTACCTTTCTAGGAACGCTAAGAAAAATTTCATATCCCCTCCCTATGAGAGTGTTTTAGTGAAAGAGACCTTGGACAATCCTAATGATCATATTCATTCTTCTCCCAATATCTCTCCTATATGTGAAGAAGATATTTTGGTGCTAGAAGAACCAATCAATGAAATTTTTGTGAGTCCTAGTTGTTTCTCTCCTTCTACCTCTCTTAGTGAATAAGACATTGATGACCCTCTTGTTGATCCCTCCTCTACCTATCTTGTTAGGGAACAAAGGAATGAAACTATAAATGATCATGACAATCAGATTTTTTCTTCTCCTAGTGTATCTCCTATTTTTGAAGATGATACTTTGATGTTAGAAGATCTAATCCATGAAAGTAATGGGAATCTTGATTTCCTCTCTTCCCCTAGAGAAAAAATTCTTGAACAAGACAACAACTTCATTGATGAACAAGACAATTCAACCATTGATAACTCCCTTACATGCAATGACGTCATCTTAGAAGAATCAATCCTTGAATTTCCATAACATTTGGTTTGTAGTTCTCCTAAAAACTCTCCAACTAGGGAAGGTATAACGGTGGAAGAAAATGAAAACATTGACAATAGTAATTCCTTAGATGAAGATGATGAAGTAACATTAGAATCCTCTTCACTAAGAGAACATGAAAATAAGGATAAGTCTTCTAAGGTTATGCACATTAGATACCCCTTGAATTACTCTCCCGAGCCTAAACTTATCATCCATCCACCCTCTCAAAAATCACAAGTTCAAAACACACCCATCCTTATTCTCGAACCACCTAAGAACAATACTTTGCAGCAACCGAGTTACAATACCATTGCTCATACATACAACACTAGGAAAAATATGAAACCAAGAAAAACACCTTCAACATCCCTTCCATTACCTAATCCCATCTTAGCAGGTCCCCCTCGTTTTCCTTCACAAAGTGGAAAGGAGTATGATCTTGTTGAACAACTAAAGAATACTCCTGCTAAGATATCATTATGGGACCTTATTCAAGCCTCCCCTCATTATCATAACATTATTCAAAATGCTTTACAACAAGTTCCTATCCCTTCTAATGCGCAACTAAATGACATAGCAACAATGATTCAAGGAATAAATGTTGACATTGTTTTCCACCAAAGTGAGCTCCCTCCTTTGGAAGTGAAAAAATAAAATGATTCTTTCATGATCATAGCTCAATAAAATATGACAAGGATAAAATGAACCCTTGTTGACAATGGATCGGCCTTAAATGTGTGCAATGTAAACCTTTTGGATAAGCTTGGTGTTGATAAATTAAAAATCCAACCCGTCTCTTTCTCTATTAATGGCTTTGATAACGTGTGAAAAAAAATACTTGTTGTAATCACTTTACCTATTAGAGCTAGAAAGGCCACATTACAAACCTTGATCCATGTTATACTTGATGATCTTTCATATAACCTTCTTTTATTTAAACCTTGGATTCATGCAATGAGTGAGGTGCCTTCCACTCTTCATTTTAAAATGAAATACATCTAAAACAAAAAACTGCACACACTTGACATTGATCATGAGCCTTATGGTATCTTACAACTTGAGAAAAACAAAGAGAACCCCTTGAAAACATTAACACCAACTACACAAGTGGAACCTGTGCAACAAAAAGACAAACAAAAACACATTGAAAAAGTCACGAAGCTATTAGAAGATGATTGGGTTTCCTTAGATTTCACACCTGCATTCATGGGAGAATACAAGATCACAACAAAGGACTCTAAAAAGGGAAAGGAAAAATTAGACCCTTCTAAAGTATCCACCTCAACCACTTTAGAAGAAAGGACAACATACACAACAAAATTTGATGAAACTGACTATCAATAACCTTTGAATCCTAAAGAAATGAAAAATATTTATGGAAAAGGTTATGAACTGATGAAACAACTTGGATATAGTGGAAAATAATGTGGTGCTAGAGAACAAGGTATCTTTGTCCCTAACAAACCTAACATGCAAGAAAATACTATTGGTCTTGTTTATTGTACTTTTATAGAAATAAACAAGCCTTCACTTAACATCAACACTCTTACAAAAGATTCCTCTAATCCAACTTTAACAATGGTGCATCCTAAACTAATAAAAACTAGTGGTCTTGATTTTTATCCTTTGCAAGAAACAAAACAAACAAACAAATCCTCATTAATGTCAATTTCATCATGTAAAACACTAATGATTCAAATTCGTTAGATTTTACACCCTCCTGTAAAGGAGAGAACAAAATCTCACAATCTAAATATTCTTGTGTAGGTATGACATGTTGTACTAAGAAAGAGGTATCTTTGTTTCAAACTACAAGAACACCTTCTACCATTGATCAAGAGGGTATCTTGTCGAGACTCCTCCAATATCACTTGATATCCCTTCCTCCAAGAACACAAAAGAAATTGTACTACAAAAAATCATTTTTTTCATATCATAGAGTTCATGTTCATTCTACTAATGAATGTTTAAGGCTTTAAACAACAAAATTCAACATCTCAAGGAATGTGGTACTCTTCCTTGTCTTGAAGTGCCTAATTCCTCTAACTAATGCCCATTTTTATCCTATTTGACTCACCCTTGTCCTACACTAAGTGGGGGAAAGGGGTTAGGTAGTCTTGTCCTTGTATGTCACATGTCATTGCCTCTTTGGGCTAGTTGACCGCGTTCCATGTATGTGTAAGATCAAGCTTGGGATGTGGATGACATGTCTTAAGTTGGCCTACATGTGATGTACTGAGTTATGCATTTTAGGGGAAACCCTCTTTTCCTTTTTCAATTTTGGCTACTTTAAAGAAATTGTTCACAGCATGGTGTTAGAAATTCATTTAAAGTGGGGGAATACATTGGCATTATTTTTGCATGATTTCATTTGCATTTTTTTTCATGTTCCTTGTATGATTTTCTCCCTCCTTGTGATGCGTCCTTTTCTTGGTGGTATCATTGGGCCTGATTTCCTCCAAGAACATGATATTTCTTTGACTTGTCCTCTCTTGGAAACATTAGGCACAATGTTCCCTAAGAAGATACCTTGCACAAACTAAGCAAAATCCCTTGAACATCCCTCTTTCTTGTTGCATTGTATTTTTGTACCTTATTAAAGTCATGGAGGTATGGATTTGATATGGTCCCCTAGGGCTCACCTAGTGAACAACTAGCTTCACTAGCCCTTGTGAGCATGCATTTTCTTTTTGTCCTTATCATCATGGGGGTATGACTTTGAGATGGACCTCTTGGGGCTCACCTAGTGGACAACTAGCTCCCACTAGCCCTTGTGAGCATGAGTTTTGTTTGCATAGTGGACAATGTGTTCCACCTGTAAACCTCTTTCATCCTAGACCTGATCCAATGCGTTGGACAACCAGTCAATGCTTGATCTGTTGCATTTTTCCTTTTTTGTTTTCATTTTTATTTTTCCTTTGATGGTGTATGTTTGCAATCCGATTATGGCTTCTGATTATGGCTTCATTTAACATTTGCATGTGTGTTCCTTTGTGCTTATGTAGGTTTTTCATAAGATCTTGACCTTGGGGGCTTGATCATCCCTCTTGATTGTTGTCATCCTATCTTGCAAACATTGCTACATTTGAACCTCACTTGATTGCATGGTTGGCTACTTTAGTGTGAGTTTGAAGAAATTTCATCCCCTCACTAAAGTGGGGGCTAAATGTAGTGTAGTAAAATGCATACCCTTGCATTTTCACACTAGTTTGGGCCCACCTTGCTTTTTTGTCCTCATTTATGTCTTAATTGGTCCTAGTTTGCATCCACAAGCCTAATAAACTATATATTTTTATGGGAAATTCTAAAAAATATGAAAAGATAAATGATCATTTATTGTTTCTATTTGTGTGTCCCTGATTTGTGGACTAGGACTAAAACACCACCTGTAAGGAAAGATTAGGTGCGGAAACAACTCTCCTAACATCAAAACCTCAAGGAAGAATGCAGAGATACTTTTAAATTTTCAATTACAGTCCAATTAAGATACACTTGAAAGAAATAACAGAAATAGAGAAATAATCATACAAAGATGAACACTAGATTTATGTGGGAAAACCCTTCCGGGAGAAAAACCCATCACACCAAGAAAAACCCCTTTGTATTACAGTAACAGAAATTACATACAAAGTACAGGCTTCACTCTCTCTAATGTCAATTTACAACAGCATTCACAATGATCAACCTTGATTCAGAACATTCAAGTTACAATACTCTCAAAATCGAATACACACTGATCATACATCGAACTGTTCATCCAACTATGCATCGAACATCCATCGAACTGAACATCATCTGCATTTACAAAATATATCCATGTCATCCTTGTATGTTGAACTTCCTCATAGAATGGCCACAATAGACTAACTTCCAATGGTTCCCATTCGACTTCTCTGATTGGTTGTAGACTCACCACGTAGGATAGTCATTCACTCAATCAAAGGAATTCAAACCTTATTCACATGTCGGTGAGACACTAACCATGTCTCCCTGATGCCACAAGATCTAACTATCGATATTGGCCAGACTCATCACTATCGGCAAGAGGTTACACCAAGTTCACAAGTTGTCTCTCAGACTTCCCCTTGTCACCAAGACATCATACCGATATCCATCACATGTATCGCTATTCGGCAGGACCATCATTATTCGATGAGACATCATACCGATGTTCAAACGTCACATAGATATCAACTTTCCCTTCAGTGAGACACCATACCGAAGTTCCCAAGTCATTATGAAATGTCCAATAGTCAGCAAGACTTACCGCTATTGATGAGAGTTCTTATCAAAGTCTTCAAGTCACCCCGAGATCAAACAGTGACCAGGAGTCATACCGACAGTAGACTACCCCACAACATCAGTGAGACCAACACCCGTCACCAAGAGTTCACATCGAAGCCTTTGTGTTACTGCGAAGACTCCAAGTGTAAAACTATCAGCGAGACTTTCCATATTGACAAGACTTCATACCAAAGCATATGAGTTATTCTAATGACACCAATCGCCATGAGTCTCTTCGACCATCACAAAAACTAAACTGTTGGCCAGAGATCTCCCCGAGCAGTGAGAGATAGAAACTATCATAGCGATAGGCTCCATTTGGTAAGACATCAACAAGGTCTCGGTGACCTAAACATTTCATAAGGTTTCACAACTGCTAGTTGGCCAGACATAATGAAGGTCATACCGACTTTGCTCTTCTAGAGGTTTCAGCCTGTGAGATTGCGGCACATATTTCCAACAATCTCCCACTTGACGAAGATCACATAGGCACCTCTAGAGCATAAAAGAACTACTGACATTAATGGGCATTGAGGCCCATCGAATTCGCACACCACCTAAACTTATCTGTGCTCACTGGCTTCATCAATGCATCTGCAACATTCTCCAGAGTATCCACTTTTTATAATGAGACCTTTCCATCCTCCACCATATCCCATACAAAATGATACTATACATCTATATGTTTTGTCCTGGCATGGAAAGTAGGATTCTTTGCCAAAAAAATAGCACTCTGACTCTCATAGTAAATAGTTATTTTCCCTGCATCAAAACCAATGTTAGAACACAAATGTTTTAACTAGATTGCTTCTTTACAGGCATGTGTTGCTGCCATGTATTATGCCTCTGTAGTGGAAAAAGTGACTACAACTTTCCGCTTAATCATCCAACTCACTGCACCACCATTCAACATGAAAATATATCCACTGATGGATCTTCTACTGTCTATTTCCCCTGCCCAATCAGAATCCACATAGCCTCGAATATTGAGAGTTCTCTGTGATTCAACCAAGTTCCCATGGTAACACAAAGCATATTTTGAAGTGCCCTTCAAATATCTAAATACTCTTTTCACAGCATCCCAATGTGTCCTTCCAGGATTAGCCATAAACCGACTAAGCACTCCCACTGCTTGGGAAATGTTTGTCCTTGTATAGACCATTGCATACATAAGACTTCCAACCGCACTAACATAGGGTTGTTGGTCATGTCCTCCATCTCAATAGGAGATTTTGGACAGTCTTCAATAGATAGCTTCGTTCCCTGCAAAACTAGAACAACTACCTGCTTGCAATCATTCATACAAAATCTCTCTAGAATAGTCTTAACATACTTACTCTGACTGAGCCAAAGTTTTCTATTCTTCCTATCCCTGGTTATTTCCATTCCTAGAATATACCTTGTTGCACCAAGATCTTTCATTTCAAACTTTGCAGACAACTGAGACTTAAGATCAGAAATCATTAACTTACTATTGCCTATGAACAACATATCATCAACATAGAGAGCAATAATAAGGACTTGATCACTTTCAGCTCTGTACATACAATGATAAGATTTTGATCTTACAAATCCCAATGACAAAAAAAAAGTGTCAAACTTCTGGTACCACATTCTAGAAGACTGCTTTAATCCATACAGAGATTTATTCAACTTGCAAACCAATCTTTCTTTAATTTTTTCCACAAAGTGCTCACGCTGGAACATATAAATTTCTTTTTCAAGATCACCATGAAGAAATGTTGTCTTCACATTCATCTGTTCAATCTCTAAGTCATACGCTACTACAAGTGACAAAAGAAATCTGATAGATGACAGCTTAGCTACAGGAGAAAAAATTTCCCCATAATCAATTCCCTCTACCTGGGAATAACCCTTCGCAACCAACCTCGCCTTATATTTTTCCACACTGCCATCCAGACCTATTTTCTTTTTAAATACCCATTTGTAGCCAACAACTTTTTTGCCTTCAGGCAAGGGCACCAAACTCCAAGTATCATTCTTTTCTAATGATGACATTTCTTCATTCATGGCTTCCAACCAAGAGTTTGAATCAAACATTCTAAATGCCTCTTTCACAGTCCTAGGCTCATCAGTGCTAGAAATTAAAGCATAGGCACAAGTAGAATCCATCAAAGAGAACTCATACCTATCAGGTTGCTTTCTTTCATGAGTTGACCTCCTGACTTGCTGAGGCTGAGGTTGTTCTTCTTCATCAGAACTTTCAAAACTACTTGAGCTCTCCTTAGTTTCAAGTACATTTTGAATTTTCAATTCCTCTTTAGCTGGTGTAGGAGGAATTTCAACTACATCCTTTTTGTTTTCTAATTTTGTCTCTGACTGCAAATCCAAAGTAGAAGGCTTCAGCACATGAAAGATAACACTTCTGTTGTATAGAACCTTCTCTATATCAGGATTCCAAAGCTTGTATCCTTTTATGCCAACACTATATCCAATAAAAATACATTTGACAGCCTTATTCTCAAACTTGGATCTTTTCTCATTCGGCACATATGCATATGCCTCACAGCCAAAAACATGAATATGTCTCAAAGAGGGCTTCTTACTAGACCATGCTTCCAAGGTGTTTTCTCAACAAGAGAGAAATTCAGAGAATGGTTTATCAAGTAACATGTAGCAACTTCCTCAGCCCAAAACTTCTCCTCCAAGCCAACACTACTTAGCATACTTCGTGATCTCTCCATCACTGTCCTGTTGAACCTTTCTGCAACTCCATCTTGCTACGGAGTATAAGGTGTAGTTTTATGTCTTTTAATTCCATGATCTTTACAGTACCTCTTGAAATCATCAGAACAAAATTCACCGCCATTATTTGTCCTTAAAAAATTTATTTTTCTTCCAGTCTAATTTTCTACAAGGTTTTTAAATTCCTTAAACTGACCGAACACTTCTGATTTACTTTTCAAAAAATAGACAAATGCTCTTCTTGAATAATCATCAATAAATGATACATAGTACCTTGACTTAGACAAAGAAGGAACATTCAGTAGACCAAAAACATTAGAATGAATATAATCAAGCAAACCAGAAGATTTGTGAGGATTGGAATAAAAAGAAACACAGTGTTGTTTTCCATATATACAATGTTCACAAAACTCGAATTCAAGGTTACAATCATCAAGCCCCTCAACCTGGTTTTTATTCTTCAAGGTTTTTAAACCTTTCTCACCAATGTGGCCTAGCCTATGATGCCAGAGCATAGTTTTTTTTCTATTGGAAGTTTAACTTCCATAGAGTTTACACCATCAAGAACTTTTCCCTCTTTTCCTCCATGAGTAGCTTTCTATGACTCTACAGAGACACTATTACATTGAACAACATGTGCATCCAGCTTATACAAGGTACCAATTCAAGCACCCCTTGCTAGCACCATAGAGCCTCTAGTCATCTTGTAGCCATTTCTAGAGAATGTGACTTGCACTCCAATATCATTCAGCTTACTAACAGAAAGTAGATTTTGAGCCAGACCTGTATATGCATTACATCATTGATTCCCTTCACTCTTCCATCAGAGAATTGAATTTTGACTCTTCCACAGCCAACAATTTCCAAAGATGAATCACTTTCCAAATACACTTTCCCACCATGGTATTCTTCATACTTCGTGAACCAGTCTTTATGAGATGTCATGTGGAAAGATGCTCTAGAATCAATCAACTAGACATCATCTGATTCCTGCATAGCCAAGGCTGCAATGAAGGCGTCTGCATCACTCTGAGAAGAATCATAGTCAGAAGAATTCTTCTTCTTCTTTTTCTCCTCTTTGCAATCCTTTCAGACATGACCAGGTTGCCCACAATTCCAACACTTCACCTTGGACTTCTTTCTAGGAGACTTTGATCTCCCCTCTTATTTGGATTTGGACTTCTTGTCCTTCTTCTTTCCTTTCTCTTTTGACCTTCCTCTAACAGCAAGGGCCTCCCTCACCATCTCAAAATATTTCCTTCTCATCTCTTTTGATAACAAAGAAGCAACAACATCTTCCATCTTGAAATTGGGTGTTGTACTCCCAATAGCCATCACTAGGTGATCCCAAGAATCTGGCAAAGAACACAATAACAACATACATCGATCCTCTTCATCAATCTTCACACCCACATATGTTAATTGTGCAATCAGCATGTTGAAAGCATTCAAATGATCAGCAACAGATCCTCCCTCCTGTATTCTCAAAGCATACAGCTTCTTCCTCAAGAACAATTTATTCGCCAAGGACTTGCCCTGATAAATAGATGCCAATCTTTTCCACAAGGAAGATGCATTCTTTCTTTCATGAACATTTAGAAGAACAGAGTCTGCTAAATAGAGCCTTATCAGCCCCTTTGATTTTCTATCTACAAGGTCCCAATTCTCTTGCTTCATGCTTGTAGGCTTCATTCCAGACACGGCAATCCAAAGATCACAATCAACCAACAGATCTTCCATTTTAATTTTCCACAACTCAAAATTTCTTCCATTGAGTTTCTCAATTTCAATCTTTCCTGACGTGCTTGCCATCTTAACCTGTAACTCGAATTACCAAACTTTCACAAGACTCCCACTAAACATAAATTAACTCAAAAAACCCAATGTACCCACAAGGATAACACAACTAGCTAGGCTCTGATCACTTGTAAGGAAAGCTTAGGTGTGGAAATAACTCTCCTAACGTCAAAACCTCAGGGAAGAATGCAGAGATACTTTTAAATTTTCAATTATAGTCCAATTAAGATACACTTGAAAGCAATAATAGAAACAAAGCAATAATCATAAAAAGATGAACACCAAATTTACATGGGAAAACCCTTACAGGAGAAAAACCCACCAAACCAAGAAAAACCCCTTTGTATTACAATAACAGAAATTACATATAGAGTATGGGCTTCACTCTCTTTTTAATGTTAATTTACAACAACATTCACAATGATCAACCTTTCTTTAGAACATTCAAGTTACAATACTCTCATAATCGAATTCACACTGATCATACATCAAACTGTTCATCCAACTGTGCATCAAACATCCATCGAACCAAACATCATTTGCAATTACAAAATATATCCATGTCATCCCTGTCTATTGAACTTCCTCATAGAATGGCCACAACAGACCAACTTCCAATGGTTCCCATTCAGCTTCTCTGATTGGTCGTAGACTCACCACATAGGATAGTCATCACTCAGTCAAAGGCATTCAAACCTTATTCACATGTCGGTGAGACACTAACCATGTCTCCCCGATGCCACAAGATCTGATTGTCGATATCGGCCAGACTCATCACTATCGGCAAGAGCTTACACCAAGTTCACAAGCTATCACTCAGACTTCCCCTTGTCACAAAGACATCATACCGATATCCATCACATGTATCGCTATTCGGCAGGACCATCATTATTTGATGAGAGATCATACCGATGTTCAAAGGTCACATAGATATCAACTTTCCCTTCGGTGAGACTATCGATCTTTAGTGAGACACCATACTGAAGTTCCCAAGTCATTCTAAAATGTCCAACAGTCAGCAAGACTTACCGCTATCACTGAGAGTTCTTACCGAAGTCTTCAAGTCACCCCAAGATCAAATAGTCTCCAGGAGTCATACCGACAATAAACTACCCCACAGCATTGGTGAGACCAACTCCCATTGCCAAGAGTTCACACCGAAGCCCTTGTGTTACCATGAAGACTCCAAGTGTAAAACTATCAGCGAGACTTTCCATATTGACAAGACTTCATACCGAAGCATATGAGTTACTCCAATGACACCAGTCACCATGAGTCTCTCCGACCATCACAAAAACTAAACTGTCAACTAGAGATCTCTCTAAGCGGTGAGAGATAGAAACTGTCATAGTGATAGGCTCCATTTGGCAAGACATCAACAACGTCTTGGCAACCTGAACATTTCATAAGGTTTCACAGCTGCTAGTCGGCCAAACACAATGAAGTTCATACCGACTTTTCTCTTCCAGAGGTTTCAGCCTATGAGATTGAGGCACATATTTCCAACACCACCTAGGGCGTATTTGTCCTCCATGGGTCTTGGGACCTTGATATTGAAACCACCAAAATAGATCCCTTTTTTGGAGTTTGTGCCCTAAGAATTGAGCATTGGGACTAAGATGCCACCTGGGGCATCTTATTCCTCCTTGGTCTATTTTTGGAATTCAATTTAAAATTTGGATAGGTTTTAGCCTCCTTTATTTAATGAATTCATCTATCGGCTTGGTCTGGTGTAATTTTGGGATATTAAGCATGAATAAGTATAAATACAAGGTTCCTCCACTCATTTTTCATAAGCAAGATAACAAGCATTCAAGTATTCATTCCTAAGGAAATTTTATGCACTCAAGAACAATTCATCAAGCATTTGAAGCCATCATCAAGATTCAAGCATCATGTCAAGGGTTTAGTGCATCGATTCATGTTTTTGAGCATAGATTGTGGATGTAACAATGAAGATCTATTTGCAGCCATTGTTCACATTATATCCAAGGATCCAAGATCTACATTCTTCATGGACACTACATGGTAGATTGTAGATTTTCTTCATAAGACATCATACAAGGTGATATAATTCACATATTTCATGTTTCATGCTTCATTTCATTCATTTCATCATTTGGTTTAATTACCTACAATGGGTTTCACCAAGGCAAACCCCCATTCACTATCAAACAAGTTTTTCCCCTCTTGCATATTTGTGATTGCAAATCTAGGTTGAATACTTGAAGATCCTTTAATGTGAAAATTTGTCAAAAATGCATTGACAAAGTTGTCATCTTCATGGAAACTCACCTACAAGCCTGATTGGAAGTTTCAAGACCTCAGATCTGGGGAGAAGCAAGTGCAGACCATGGAGATCAGGACCATATTCAAAGTTATCAGAAGTTCAAAATGGGACTAATACGCCATCTCGGGCATCTTAGTCCTCCACAAGCATATTTTTCAAAGATTCTTTGAGATATTGATCTGATATCCAAAGACTTTGCATCTGCCCCAAAAAATAACAGTAGGACTAATTAGCCATCTTGGGTGTCTTAGTCCTCCACAACATATTTTGACAGCTTCTTTACATTTCCAGAATCCTCACAACATCTCCAGACTTCCTAGATACACATATCCTAACTTCATGTTTCATAGTTTTTGTATTTTGTTTATCTTTCTAGGTCATTTAGCATTCATTTGCATATCACATTGTTTTTTCCAACATTTTCTTTTCCAAGCATTTTCTTGGTAGTGAACCCCTTAGAACTCAAAGAACCCCCTCCTAGGTCCTTCCCAATTGAGAATTGACTCACCTTGTGAGGTTGTTAGTCAATCCAAATAGGACTCCTAGGACATATTAAAATGATTTGTGTGGAGAAAGTGTGATATACAACAATATATCCCCCCATTTTTCCTCCAATCATTTATAAAATATCCATCCAAGGTCAAATTCTTTATAAAATTAAGATCATTGTCTTAATAAAGTTTTGCGGCTCTCTATTGCATCTCTTCATTTCTTTGTGTTTTCCTTTTTAGGATGGGGTTGTCTCCTCTCCTCTATCCATCATTGATTCTCATCTAAGTCGACTTCCATGGACCTAACATCATCAACAACATTTTTCATATTTGATGCAAAATGCCTCAAAAATGGGTGAACACATTCTTCATTCTGAATAGTTGAACCGTAGATTTTTTGTTCCTATGCACTTCTCTAGCTCTTCTAGGGTTTTCCACCTAAAAAGAGAGAGAGAGAGAGAGATAGAGCCCAAAAATGTTAAGGGGTTTATTCAAATTATGCTGTGTATGATGTTGTCTAAGCTCAATGAAGTAAACTAAATAAAATTAAGTGATTTATATGAATGATTATGAATGCAAGACTAAGATTTAAACTATGCTAGAAAACACATTGTGATATGCAAACAATGAACTAGAAGATGAAATAATGCAAAATAGAAAGAAATGGGATGAAAAAAAGTACACTTGGGCAAGACTTGAGGAATCTAGAATGTTATGAAATCTGTTTGAAGTTACTAAAAATCAATAGTGGGACTCATTCACCCAGGGTGGCAAATTAGCCTTGCTACTAGTGAAAAAGTGTCAGAAATAGGTTTCTGACTGTCAGGATCTAGAATCTGAAAAAAATCAGATTTTTAGTCTTAAGGTGGGACTCATCCACCACTGATGGTGAATCAATCCTCTCCCAAAATTCTAAGAAATTAGGAGACAACTGTGCAAAACTAGATCTAGAAATGTCTGCTTGTCGAGTTATCGAAGTCAATTATGCAGGAAATAGACAGAAACCCTTCTCCAAGCTTGAAATAGAGTTGATTTGAGTTGAAGCACCTAGTTGACTTGTTGACCAATCTCCAATCACCTAAATTCTTGTAAAATCTTCATACAAAGGTCTACAAACACATATGTGAGAGGGGAAAAATGGTTGAGGGTAAGCAAATAGGGGTTTTCCTTGGTCAAACCCCACTTTGGTAATCAAACCATTAATAAAATAATGAAATGCAAGAGAATGATAAACTAACAACATGCAAGTTCTATCAACTTACCAAACCCTTGATGATGCAAATCTGAAGTCATGTCAATGGATGCTCCAAAGTGCTTGAATAATGCTTGATAAGATGTTGTAAGATGCTTGAATGCTTGAGATTTCTTGAATATGATGTGTGAATGTTGGAGGATGTAAAATGAGGTGAAAATCGCTTATTTATACAACCTTGTGCCTTAGTAACCTATTCAAACCTCATCACAGGTCGACATCAAGTGATTTTGAATAAATACCCGAAAGGAAATTTTAAAAT